>CM039679.1:64112675-64337675 GCA_022537955.1 Schmidtea mediterranea | reverse complement strand
ATTATCATTATTATAATTATTAATATTATCAGTATTATTATTAATATTACGATCTTTATGATTATTTTTATCATCCTTAAATTTATGATGATTATCATTGTGGACATGGTTATTGTTGTTGTTAAAAATTACTGTTAAGATTAATACGCACATTAATTTTTTTAAAAAACATAGTTTTATTATTATAATTATTATTATTTATTAATAATATTATTATTATTATTTATATTATTATTAATATTATTATTATTTTAATTATTATTATTATTATTATAGTTTTTATTATTATTATTATTATTATTATTATTATTATTATTATTATTATTATTATTATTATTATTATTATTATTATTATTATTATTATTATTATAATTATTATTATTATTATTATTAACATCCTTATGGCCCAATCGTCTTTATCATTTTCAGTATCATTGTTTCAATGATGATGGTGGCTATCGTTATTATTGCGGTTACTATTATCATTAATATTATTGTAATTATAGTCATTTACTTGGACTATTGTTTTCGATTGCTATCGTTGCCCTGTCATTAATGTTAATCTAATTGGATTACTATTACCATGATTTTTGAGTTTAAACTTTTAAACTTAACAATCAAATTCTTGTCGTATTCTGGTAGCAAGATTACCATTCTATCTAATCACATTCATAGAATAGTTATTTGATAAATCTAACGCTTAACGTTAACACAAATAACTAAAATGGACCTCATCATTATCACATTATCTTACGATTTAATTACGATCGACAACCCTTCGAGCAGGGGAGCAACCGGATAAATATTTTACATTCAAGCGAATTGACTACCAGTTATATACGAATATTCTTGTGAGTCTATGAAAACATGAATTATACCTCAATGATAATAGTATTCCTCGTTCGCTACTGATTACGCATCGTCAGGGGCTTCAGGGTCTTTCAACAGTAATAAGAGAAAGTCACTGAGGGTACTGATGAGGCATTTTCTGGTTGTGTAACAGCAAAAATATTGAAATATAAATACCATCGTAAACCCATTCGATTCCGAAGAACGAAATAAACTAATAAGCAGATACAATTTTAACATTATTATCCTATGATAATTTTTGAATGATTGTTTACCACATATTTAGAGCATATATTATATAAAATAGTGCAATCTACCAAAGCAGACTTCGAAAAGTTTCGGAAGGACGTAGCTAAGTACGCAACTAAGTATAACTAAGTACGTAGCTAGTGATCGCAATTTGTTGTGTGCGTACTGTATAGGGATTGTTGGCTCTTCAATTGATCATTTATATAAACTTCCCTCTTATTAGTACCCAGCAATAATAATAATGATGATGTTAAGCCATTTATTAAGATACAGGGGCTAAAATTAGTGTTTTAAGTATAAGAGTAGCTGAACTAATAAAAATTAATATCAGCAGTGGAAATTATAAAAAGATAAGCTGTGCTAATTGGAGAGAATTAAATATAAGTGGTTTTGGGAATATTGAAATTAAATACAAAGCATTGATTATAATTACTAATTTTTACATTGCAAATGAAATTTACCCATAAATTATTGATATAATAAACAAAATGAATATCAAATTAATGGAATTGCATCAATATAATAATGTTGGTAATATTAGAAATAGTAAATGTTTAATAAGCTTAGAATGGAATTTTGAAAATAAAATAATTAATAAAAATGAATTTGAAATATTCATTTAAGTGAAACGTATTTCGTCGCAACATGAGTTAACAGAGATAATAAAGAGCTGTTTAAATATATTTATGTTGAATAAATGGGACATATACTAACAGATATTTTAAAGCATAAAATACAAACAAATTGCAATACAGTAGTGACTAAACTAAGAAGATAACCCATACATTACGAAAATAAACTTAAAGAAATAATAGAATACTTGGATAATAATGGAATTATAACAAAATGAGAATCCCCTTGGAATTCACCGATTGTCTGTATTGCGAAGAAAAATACAAATGATATTCGAATATGCTTATATTTTAGAATACTAAATGAGACACTACAAGGCAGGCATTTCCAATTCTTAATTTCAATGACACTTTAGACTCATTATATAAGTCTATGTATTTTCAATCGATTTAGGAAACGCGTACTATCAAGCTGAACTTGAAAAAGAGTAAACAAACAGGTTTTACAACAAAATATGTTACCTAATTAATAATTATTATGTATGGTTTGATGCATGTGCATGTGATTGTATGTCTGAAGCATTTCTCATATTTCATGTTTATCATTACACAATAGTCTTCGATTCCAAAAAGATAAATACTAGAACTTTTATATCATGAAATAGATTTGAGAATATACCAGACTTAGAATTATTTCACTTGTTTTAAGTAGTTTAGTGAATGTAAAATACGAAATGGTGCTAAATTTTTGATTAAATATAACAGATAGATATCTCTTACACAACTAACTGCTAAAACAATAATGATTGATGTAGGTTTTTGCAAAAGTAATTGTTTTTACCGAACTTTTATTAAAATCTTATGTTAGGTTTTAATAAATGAAATAATAATAGTCGGTTTCACCGACTTCACGTGTCCTATAGAAATCAATTTGACAACAATGCGCGACGTCTATTTTTATTCAAATTTGATGTAGACAACCCACAAATTGTAATACTCCTATATCGTATTGAAATATTTGATTTAACTATCTGATAGGTTTCTCTGTGATCGCTTTGTTTCTGCGTTGTTTGCAATAATAATAATATCCTTTTTAAATCTAGTTTCGATTCATTTTGACTGTTGTTTAGTCCATTAATTCTAATCTTTATGTTTAAACAATTTTTCCTCAAATCCTAATGTCAGATCGTTCTGAAGCAATAATGCAAACTGTTTCTGATTTTGGCTCTCCTTATGTAGTCGTAATAATCACTTTGAATAATGATTATCAACCCAAACCACAACTGTTGACAACATTGGACTTTCGGTACTTTTCATGTTTTTAGCCTCCTAAGAATGATTAATCGATATACACATAGCTTTCTCATAATATTCTCTTTTTCGCTTTTGCTATTAATCTTACTGTCATGATAATAGCTTTTTCTATTTCCTATTGTTTACTTTTGTTCTTGTTAACCAAACTCCAGTTTTCTTTAATTAATTAACAATACTACGTTTCTGACCTTTTCATTGTCTTTTCTACCCTTTCTAAACATTGCATGAAGAATCCATTACCACTGTGATCATCACCATTTTTCAATCTATATCTTTCTCGTTTTTCTCGTTGAAGTTTGATAATTTATTAATTTTCTATATCTTTGCATTGGCAGACTTGATAATATTCCCCCTTGCAAATCCTTAAAATATCATTAATTTTACAACCCTAACAGTTTTTTGGTGAAAAAAATCAACTAGTTGGAAATTAATTAAGTTGTTTTTAAAAATAAATTTAATATATCTTAAATTATTGTGAAATTTTTGAATAAATTTGATAAATCACTGATTAAATTGATATGAAAATGATACTTATTAGATGAAATAAATATATCTAAATACTACTGATTGACTGCTCTGATTATGTAATTGTATGATTTTTCAATAAATAATTAGTAAAAATATTTATTATTGATTTAAGATTCAGAAAATAATTTCAAAAAATAACCATAAACATTTAAATTATTAAAAAAAATTGTCAATAAAAATATTATAGCAAAAGAAGATTATAATCAATTCCATTCAAGATAATAATTCAATTAAATAATTAAGGTATTTCTCTTATATTTTTCATCTGGATGAAAATTTCTCTCCAGTAAGTAATTTATTTTCCATCAACCAATTTCTTATTCGTTAAGTTATTTCTTTCATAATAACCTTTTCCATTTATTCTTTAATGAATAATTCAGTGAATCTTTCTAGGTAAATTAACTTTTTCACTCCCTTCTAATTGTTGAGTTATAACTTTATTTTGGTTAGGTAGAACTGTTTGCTCTGACTCCACGTATTCTTTAAATGATACTGGAATAACTCAACACAGGAAAACTTTTATTCGATACTAACAATTTCACAACGATTTGAATGTTACTTTTACAATAATGGCAGGAATCCCCACGGGAAGCCACCTTTTTCAATAAACTACTAAAATATCCTTGACAAGTCTGACTAGTTCTTTTTCAATCTCACGAATCTTTTTAACTTTTCTGTTACTCGCAATTTTTCAAAAATATTTGTGTCCTTGTTGTTGATTTGAGACTCCCTTATATAGGGAATCTATCCTCAAACAACTAATCTGATTTACGGCAATTTACACTGGACTCCCAGAAAACTAGTGTTGGGATCAGAGCCAAAATTAAAACAAAATTACAAAACCAATTTAAACAAAAAGGTGAAAATTGTAAAAGTTAAAATAAAATAATTAATGTCGTTTGGAAATTGTCAATATGGCTGCTGTAACATAAGCACTCACCGCAAGAAGAGACCAAAAATAAAATAAAAACATATTAATTAAAACAAATTAAAAATAAAACAAAATTAAATAAAAACAAATAATTAATTAAAATCATTAGAAAGCCTACAGCTGCAGAAGGAAACATACGAAAAATAAAATAAACTGCCAAAACCTTGCAAAATAAGGTTTTGAAAAAACACAGGCAGAAGAGGCTACCAGAAAACAAAATATTGGGGTTAAAAAATAATATTGTAAGAAAATAATAATAAAAATAAAATCCAACAGTAAAATATTTATATATCAAAAAATAAAGAAAAATATATAAAAAATTACAAAAATATTTCGAAATAAATAAAATAATTAAAAAGCCCTAAAAATGGCGAAAAACCGCCCATTGGTCGCACACAGGCACAAAAACACTATATATAAACGGCAGTCATTTTCATAATTTTAGACAGAATTTTACCACACTTACAGACTTACAGAATTTTTAGACATCCTTAGATAAACCGTGAATCACTTGTAGTCAGAATTTTTATGCCAATTTTTGCCAATTTTTCAAATCTGGTTGCATGATTGTGGATTGTAAGTACTGTTATTTTTTCGAAGTCTTGTTACTTTTATTTTATTCTGGATAGTCGTGGAATCTTTTGGTGCCACTGATAAATCCCCCTAAAATCTTATTTATAATACGTATTTCAATAGCATTCGACGGGACGGATCGCGTGCCGGCTGGTGGATTAAGTTCCCTAGTTGTGCTCGTGGGGTGCGACTTTAGTTAAGGGAGAATAAGGTTTTGTAGGGAAAATTTAAAACATCGTCAGGAAATTAATTGGAAAATCAAGTAGGAAAGGATAGGTTAGTGCAGGAATGTAAATTTGAAAGCAGTTCTCCAAAGTTTGAATGATATAATCTGACAGAACAGAGTAGCGTTTATTAAAGTGATCGCAGAGGGTTGTAATTACTTAAAATCATGGGAAATGTACCGGGAGTTAAAGAACTGGTAATCAAAATTTTAATATAGGGAAAGCTAAAGGTAAATTAAGAAAAATGTAGTCGATACCGTGATTAAACAAATGAAATAGGAAATTTACCGAAAAATAAGGGAGGAACGCTGCCCAAATTTTTGAAGGATATTTTTATAAATAATGGGTAAAGATGATGAATAAGTATGGAAATTGTAGGAATAGACGAGTAAGGACCAGGATATAGAAAAAGAAAGACGTAAGACCTTCTACCGGCAGTCCAGAACCCGAAAGTGAAAATATCATGAGGAGTAGTTCTAGAAATTGAGCTCACCTGCTCATGAATTTTCAACCTCTATGTACATTACCAACATGGAAATTACCATGGATACATAGGAGGGATAGAATAATAATCTTGCTGGCGTTTAGGGGGGAGTCACACAAAACCCTAGATAAAATAAATAAAAACCTACCCTATTCGCCAACACTAGGTAAACAATTTACTTTAATCTTTTGGCCGTTCCCTGGGAGAAGACTACGAAATAAATCACACTAGGGAATAATCAGTTCCCTTCGTAATTAAATTTATCCAATTTGGAGAATTTCTCCCTAATTAATCTTATTTGTTTTCGTCATTTTAATTAATTAATTTTTATTTTTTAATAACTTTTTCTAGGGGCCCAAATTAATTTTATATTATTATTTTCGTACTCGTCTCGTCAATTGGCATCGGCACATACTCATTTCCCCCGGAAAATATTGATTTTAATTTTTTGATTATTTTTAATTAATTATTTTATTTTCCCAAATTTTTTTATTTATATTAATAAATTTTGAAAATCGCCTAACCCCAACAAATCTCCCCCTTTAATTGAGATTCGCCCTCGAATCTGTAGGTTTGCTGGTTGATCTATTAATATAATAAATTTAATATATGGAATATATATATATATATATATATATATATATATATATATATATATATATATTATATATATATATATATATATATATATATATATCAGTAAAAGAATAATGTTCAGCTACTATTTCTGGATGAGTACTGATTACTCTTTATATGATAAGCAGAATACTATACAAGAAACATTTGTGATCCATATTTTAAACATTAATAATTGCTCTTTAAGATTTCAACTCAGAAGGTGGAAGAATAAAAATATGACCAGATAAGAGACTAATTGGAGAGTATTTGGAAACAATAAAAACAATCTCTAAGATGTTGATGGCTCTCGAATCACTACTTAAGCGTGTAAATTTTTCAATTTTTCATTCAACTTGTTGACACCTTTAACCAAAAAGTCATGAAAAATTCAATATTAGGTAGATGTGTCCCATCTGGCCCACTTTTTGGTACCCCCTTCCATCAAAAAAATGTAGTAAGAAAATATTCTGTTTATTCATTACCATTCTCTATCATATAACGACCGTATGACAGACTTACATTCTTTTCTACCCAAACCCTTTTATCATCTTTGTTTGCTAGTGCAACCTTACTATTTTTAAAACTATAGAGTTGGTGATTGTTTGTATCAATACGAAATTGAGGCACAGAAATACACCATCATATAGTCAAGCAAATTCACACATTTAGTTTCAATCCAAATTAATTGAGCTTTCTCATATTCAACTTCACTCACTCCTTCCCAGATTTGAGGCAATTCATAAGTATTTTCAAGGACCTCTAAACTAGTGGCAAAGTTGTAAGGAAAAATACCTTTTTCATTAACAATGGTACCAATATAATTATATATATATATATATATACGTAAACCCATTAATATGAGCTATGTCAAATTTCAGATCATATCTGAAACTAATTTTACAGTGAAGTTTGTTTGAAAAAAAAATTTGTTGAATGGAAAATGATAGAAATTTTGACGACATTTAAAAAGTTTTTTAGGCTGAAAATTAAAAACTTTTTAACTCATTCAATTCCAATTCATTAATAAATAAAAAGCCATTAGTTTGACATACAATTATTGAAATTTTGTGACAATTCTTGTATTTCTCATAAAAATAAATACATTTCTCCAATTTAATGCAATTTTATTTTCACATGCAGTTATATAAATATAAAGCTTTCCGTATATGATGGAAAACTTAGAAAGTGCTAACAGTAATCATCAAATATTCTT
This sequence comes from Schmidtea mediterranea, assembly GCA_022537955.1. Taxonomy (NCBI): domain Eukaryota; kingdom Metazoa; phylum Platyhelminthes; order Tricladida; family Dugesiidae; genus Schmidtea; species Schmidtea mediterranea. The sequence continues at coordinate 64,330,120 of CM039679.1, read as the reverse complement.
CTTCATTAATCGGAGTTTCATAAATTAATATAATAATAATAATAATAATAATGTTGGGCCAGAACACAAACGGCCTTGTAAAGTGTTTTAATGAATCGTTAATACACACGCAAACGTAACATGCAGATTTAAACTCAAACCTACTAAAACACCAATTAAACCTACCAAAATGCGAGAAAGAGAACAATTAAATATAAATTATAAAACACAAAAATAAATTAAAATAATAACAAAGGGCAACAAGATCCACACGAAATAAACATAAACATAACATGAAAACCTAGCAATTTGACCGGAATTTGACAATTTAACAAAAAAATGCGAAATTTCATGAAAATGAAATAAAAATCAAATAATTTGAATTGGAAACAATTCAATTAAAAAATTCAAAAGAAAATTGTCAAATAAAATTTCAAAATAATAAAAATTAAGAATAGAATATACTAGAAAATCACAAGGTCAAATTTTGTTTTACTAAATCAAAAGTAACACGCAAGGTTAGGGTCGTACAATAGGTATATATACCGATTCATTTTTACACAATTTTAATCAGTTTAATCAGTTTTAACCTGAGTAATCAGTTCTAATCTGAATCAATTTTCGACTAACCAGTGAAATCAAAAACTACGATGTGAGTGAGAGAATGTCCGAAACTCTCTCCATGTCACATCCTCGCAACCTCAATCGATCTCTGCTTGAATGTCGGCGTGGGGAGAGGATGTTAATGTATTAGGTTCAAAATTTCATGAAATCAAATGTATCATATGGCAAAATATATATTCATTTAAATGAACTGAAATTTTTCCGTCGAAGTTTTTTTAAAAACCTTTTTTGGCCCACAGCCGAAACATACTGCAAACCAATAAAATCAAATATACTATCGAAATCGTGTAAGTGCGTGTATTATCGCCAATGATTCGTGCCCGTGAAGGCTCCAGCGTGAGAACGCAGGGACTGAAGCGTCAATATCATTCCGTATAGGAGAAAAGGGCGAGGGGGAAATTTGTCTTTTAGCTGTTTCTCCTTCACTCATTTCTCGTAAACTCGACCTAAATTAATTTATCTTACACACGGCTAAAAACCAAAACACTGAGTAGTCCAGTGGGCACTCAATAACTATAATATAAACACAACGCGCTTAGGATCAAAATGAAGGAAGGTGACGGGAATCTTAATAATAAATCGTTGCTATGACATGAATGAAAAGTAATTAAAACTTATTAAGCGGATAAAATGAGATAGAGAATTTTCCAAATTCCACCAAACTAAATACTATGCGTGAAACGCAAAGATTTTCGCTAAAAGTGGTTAATGAAATTGGATATTAGGTTCGTGGCATAAAGAAGTTCCACTAAAATTAGTAAATAAATGCAAGGAAATTTTGTTTGAATGAATATGATTGAAAATATATAGGGGTTAAGGAAACTAAAATCTTAAAATACTATGACTAGAATGTAAAGTTTTGTAAATTTTAGGAAAGGAGGGATTGAATAGACTAAATTCCAGGAGGATATGATCTGAACGCGAATATACTCGCAGAACTTATATAGTTATTAATGAGCTGGTGATTGAGGCAAAAAGCTCACGAGAGGTTACGATCTAGATAGAAGGACTTAGTTAGAGCTGAACCTTACGGTCAATAATATCAAAAGGTAAGGATGTAAGGGTCTATAGGAATTAACAACCAAATTGAGCGAATCAACTGTATTTATAAGACACATGTAAATTTAGCTGCAGTGTCAGAGTATAGAAATATTTAAGACTCATAAAACCTGATGTTCACTATAAGAAAATAACCGGTTACATAAAATTTACATAATAAAACTATTAACCGGGACAAATCAAATTACCCAAAATCATCGACCCCGAATTATCATTTATTAAGTGAAATGAATTTCAAAATATCATATCCATAGAAATAAGACCAGTTTTATAAAATGTAAGATTCACTGAAGGAAATAGCAAGTTACATACAGTTTTCGAACTGTAATGATCACCGAAAGTAAATAACAAGTCACATAAATTTTATGAAAAGTAATATTCATTACAAGAAAAAATAATAAGTTACATAAATCTTATAAATAAATACTCATCAAAGAAAATAAATAAATACTCAGCAAGAAAAATACCAAGTTACATGGATAAGACCGAATAGAAATAAGCTGACCAAACAAATATGCATAACAATCCTCGTTGGATTACCAAAGTTCCAAAGCATTGATAGACCAAACTACACCGAATAAATTTATAAGAAAACATATCACAACAGCTTGGGTTTGAAATCATAAATAAGGAATATTCGTGAGTGCCATTGGCGGAAGGTCTGTTAATAAGTAATAGATGGATTCATCCGACAGAAATCGTCTAGTTGATAGCTCCAGTCTCGGATACGCCCCGACATCCTGTTGAGGAGACCTCCTTCACTCGATCCACCAGTTAAAAAAACCCAGACTCCACCGCCGACAGCTAGTATCAGATGATGACATATATAGAAATTATAATAATTAACTTACGGCATGAATAAAGATCCGTCACCTCCGTAGACCAAAGTAGCTCCATCTAATCGAGAAAGGACGCTTGCCGTTCAAAATGTTTTATTCTGTGTCGGCGGCCGGTTTTCGAATCCCATTTTATAAATGAGGATACTAGAGAGCGAAGGAAACGTGATATTTTAGAAATGTCACGACAACCGAAAAATCGATTACACCCCTACAGCTAACTGGTGAGAGTTAGCTACACGTAGTTAAGGGAGTGTGTGCAGATCACGAATATCTACACCAGTAGGCACACACTTCAGTATAAATCTCACCGGCAATCAAAGATCACTTATTTCAAGTTACCAGTAGCATGACTAAAAGATCTGAACAATATGCAAGGAACTGCCATGAGCGCCCGAAACTCAATGCCCCGAATACTGATGAACCTCCCCATACCGGTAAGAATAATAATAATAAAAAATTTATCAAACATCAAATCGATTAGATATTAACCAAGCTAAACAATGTTGACCACATGTTAAGGTCCAAGGTTTTTGAAATAGGTTTACCCATTGTTTGCAGTTTCGAAACCATTAAAGCAGGATAATAGAAACCCATAGGATCAAATACAAATATCTTGCTAGGTTTCATATATATTGCTAACCAATGTTCTCCACCGAGATGAGACGATTGAGTATTGACGATTATGGCTTGATTATTACGTAAATATGGAATTTTATCAAGAGGAAATACCCCAAAAAATTCATGTCCTAGTATTTGTTTTCCAATTCGATAGACCTGAACAGAACTACATCAATAATATTAATAATACATGAAAAACTTACTCCATTACAAATTTTCATAAATTATCTATACATTTATACCATTCAAACCAACAATGTTCGTTCAAACCAACACAGTTCTGTTTTCAGTTATTTGAACCTCATTTTCAAATACTCCATATATTACAACATGTACCGGTTCAGTTGTAGCTTTAGCAAACTTTATATCTAATCGCAAATTTCCATTTTGAGGTAATTGACTCTGATTTAAATCAAAATCGGGCCAAAACAAATGTAATGAATAGATAGTTGCTCTTAAAATCATCAAGGGTTATACCACAATTAAGGTTTTTATCCAAATAACCCATATTTCTCACTATACTCTGCATATATGTAGCACAATAATTATCATTATCGAAATCTTGAGTATATGTTTCTCTATAATCACTATTTTTCGATAAAGTTAGCGATGTTACTCCAAAATCTTTGAAAATTGACCTCGATGCTAAGTATGATCCATTATATTGAGATTCACTTTGAAATGTTACCAATATAAAGTTGGGCATTCTTTTATCTCCAGCAAATTGAACAATTTCCTTTGTTTTCAATGGATATATTGCATGTTTAGAATTAAGCCCTAGTTGATGATAGGGTTCAACACGAACTCTTCTCACCAAACATTTTGCATCAACTAATTGAAGAATTGGTGCTGTGGTGGTACTTGTTAATGATAATGCCGAATCAGATCTTTTCAATCTAATGTGTACATTAACACCTGGGAGTAAATATTTCGGTTAATCCATAAAATTGAGTTGTAATGATGAGCACATGGTAAATAATTTCGAACCCTTAATCCACTTTTTCTTATCGTCATCACTACCATAACCCATAGGAGTTAAACACGTATTTTTAGTATCACTATTGTAATTTATAATAGTTTCTATTAGAACTTTGTGAATATATGTACTGTTACCACCCTCAATCGTGATATTATTAAATCCGAGAACTGGATCTTTAAAAAATGTATGAAACAAAAAACTGTTTGGTATTACATCACTAGATTCACCCAATGGTTTTCTATCTTTATCTACAACTTTGATCTGAACAGTTAACAATGTATCGTTCAAATCTAGATATTCAGTTTGGGAACCAATAATATAAAATTCAATATCAGTTTTACTATCCATAATAGAATTCATCGGGAATAAGTCTTCAAAGGCACCCATTTCAATTACCGCCTGGGGAGATGGTCTATTAAATAAACACAATTCAGATTTACCACAAATCATTTTTGAAATATAGTTCCATGTCCTTTCTTTCATTCATTTTTTTATATGTTTATGATGTCTTCTACGTTTTTGAGCAGGTTCTGGTTCTTGTTTTTGAATCATACTTGCAACACTAGGTAGAACTTTCTCTAACTCGGATAATGCATTTAATTTCAGAGATGGTAATATTGTCTGAATTCTAAACACTGTAGGTTTGGAAATAACTTTTAATTCCTGTTCATAGAATTTCCCTTGTATTAAATTGTTATCACTATCTTTAATACCATACATTACAAGACTCTTTAGTATTAATTTTAGTAATTTGAAATACCTCATCACTCCAATTGCTATCGAAATTTTTGATGAAAGGTGAAGCAGATATTTTACTAATTCTATTATGATCACCAACTTTATATTTTGGTTTTGTAATAGTAACTTTATTTAGACCGTAATCGTGTTTTTGAGCTGATATCTACAGGTCTCAAACAATCCACACCTCGATGTGATGAATTGTTATAACTAACTAGTATTTTCAGTAATACATTTATCCATATTTTATTAACTTGATACACTAAATATTTCTTCAATCTATCCCTCAATGTCCGGTTAAATCTTTCAACGTGTGCAGCTTTGTATTGAGAATGTACAGAATTATGATTTATTTTGAGACGATCCAGGCTTTGCTTAACTTTACTATTGTAAATCTCCTTGCCTAAAATAATAATAATAATAATAATAATTATTATTATTATACCTAAATGTTTGCAAATTGTCAGGATGCCCATTTTTAAATAAAATATTAATTGCTTTAGATATTTCCTCTGCAGATTTTGTCTTTGTTGGTATACCTCGAGCAAAACGACTGAAAACATCGATACATGTTAAAATATATTTATAACCCTTGTTAATCCTCGAATACGGTATCATCCCCATCTAATCTATTTGCCATAAATCATTAATACCGAATGTCTTATAAGCTCTTGTTGGAAATCATTTCCCATCGGTTTGTTTAAACTGTACGCAAGCTGATCTGACAACCACTTTTGCGTTTCCTTTTTCGAATTTGGGACTCTTTTCTTTAACTTTGCCACTCCACAGAAACCTGCTTCGTATTCTGGGTTCGTCCAAATCTTCTCCATTACAACAAGATGATGTAAATTTTAATTTGACATTAGGTAATGATTGTTCCATCGTTTATTGTAGTCCACCTAATACTGATATTGCTAATGGTAACATTGCTCCGGTAAAACCGCCTTGTTTATATATGATTTTTCTCATTTGCTGACGATTTTTATTATTTACTAGCGATAACAAAGGCTTACGATGTTTATTCAATACTAGTTTTTTAGATTTACTAATTTTAATTTCACCCTTGACTACTTTTAATAGAATTTTGAGTAAATCATCGATAACAAAAGTTGGAAATGATTGTAAAATATACATTCTTTTCATACTCGATCCCTTTAACAATGCATTAAAATATAGGAAACTACTATGATTTTTTACAATTTTAACTGATTTCTTACTTTTTTTAATGATGTTTTTCGAAATTAGATTCATTGCTGGAAAATTCTCGGTTATTAGTTTTTTAAATTGTGTATAACTAGTCTTTGGTGGAACTGTGTTTTTTATTTTCTTTTTAAATATTTGTCTAAGTTTTCTGACGTTTTTAAGCCTGGATTTCATAAACATTCTTACATGTTAATGTTTTCAACTTTGTTTAATTTATTGAAAATATCTATTTTTACCCGTAAATCGTCATTGCATTATTGTGTGAAATCAAGATATATGTATCCATGTGGTGATTTTGTAGCATCTTGAAATGCACTGATGAGAAATTTACGATTATTATGGTATTTTTGTTGTGCAAGAAAATCAATAACTGTTGCATCTCTTGGATTTTTGAAAATAACTAAATATTGAACATTTAAATTCCTTGTTCGATGTGCGCCACCCTGATGAAATAAATTTTGACCAACAAAGATCACAGTAACACCAACATGTCTACTGATTTTTGTGAATAAATTATTAAAATCATTTTCTTTATTAGCTTCTTGATACAAATCATTAATAATGATGATATAACCTTTCCTTAGTCGACTTGACCAGTTTTTATCGAAACCCTTTACTATTTTCATGTTTATCAATTTACAGAAATTATCTTGAGTCAATCCATGTTCTTATCTGCACCCCTATGCCAATAAATCTTGTTGAATGTTGTTTGAAATAAATTAGATTTCAGTAATTTACACACAAACATAGTTTTACCACTACCACTTGGACCGACAATTTGATATACCGCATCATTTCTTAATTCCATTATTAATTTGTATAATTATAGGGTTTTGTTTATATTATATGATTTAATGAACTCCTTCTAAAAATCATATATATACATTAATATTTCTTTATTGTTTAATTATGTTATCAAATATACATTATAAAGGAACTTTCGACATGTCAAAAATGACGTTTCCAACTGGTAAATCACAGAAAATTGTTGATAGGAGTGGAAAATATCCTATAATATTTTTCAAATCCAGCAAATGCAGAATCATGTGATGCAAGAAACCTTTAGACGTCAATAAATTACAATATAGAATAAAGGATATTAAAATACAGTCAATTACGGTTAACATGGATATGGGAAAATCTATCAATCTATACAACATGTCAACAAAATGTCTTTGTATGTTCGAGCCAGAATTATTTCCTGCACTGAGGCTTTTAAAATACAACCCAATGTGTGTTAACGTGTTTACCAGTGGGAAAATAGTCATAGGGTTGCAAAATCTAGAGTACAAAAATATTGTTTGTGACATACACAATGAAATCACGGGATTGGTCAATATCTAATTAGCTAATGAGTGATTAAAACAACATGGTTATTCATTTTATTTCATTTTTAAAATGGAAAATTCTTATGCAAAGCTGACGACAAATAAAATTTGCTATGGTAAATTTTTTCTTTATTATTTTCATTTTTTATATTAAATTTAGTTGAATATGAAGCAATGCTAATTAACAGAATGAATTATTATTATCCGCAAATCAATAATAAAGGATCAAAATCCATCAATGATTCCGGAGCTCATATTTAGTGAGGCGAAAATATGGATATTAGAGATAGTGAACAAATTTTTGTGGGATGAGAAAATCAATAGAATGGAAACGGAAATGGCAACTGAATACCCATGTATTCTCGATTGTAGTTGCTGCAATTTTCATTACCAGCGAAACGTTGAATGGTTTCTCGTCAAATCCGTAAGAAACTTTACGAAATTTAAACTTTTAAGAAAATAAATGTTTTGTGTTTTACATGTTTTTTGATTTATTTTTGGTTTTATTTAGTAATAGTATTAATAGTAAGTAATAATAATAATAATAATAATAATAATAATAATAAACAAAATAATAATAATAATAATAATAATAGTAATCATAGAAATAAGTAATATAGAATTGTATAGAAATACATACATGCAACATCGATGCAATATCCATGCACGATTTTGATTGGTTAATCAGTATCTTGCAAGGGCATAAAAGCTCGTCACCACCTTATAAAGATCATAAATCAAACATGACCAAGAAAATAGTGAGCTCTGCTATCAGTGTCTTACCAGTTCAGATGTTCCACAATTATAAAATGTATTTTTTAAAGGAACCTATCAATATGCAATTTCTAAATTCAGTCAAACTCAATCGAACTCAATTTCAATCTCTCTCTGGAACACTCAATGATAGATATCAAGGATATTGATACGGTTTTCAATTTGCTTAATTCGAATTTAAAATGCAATCAAAATGCATTCTTAACCTGTCAATATACCAGATATTATGATGCATTTACAGAAATAGGTTTCAAAGAACAGGAAAACTGGTATTTACCAATAGCAATCCAAGGATATAAAGCTGATCAAAATGATTTGCTTTCTCCAATATGGAAAATTGTTACTGCTAGACTTTCACAAATATTTTACTGTATATTTTAATGTTTAATAAATGTATTAATGTTTTCTTTGTTATTCTATAAACAAAACTATAATTAGTTTTAAAATAGTTTAAAAAATGATTTCTGAAAAAGGTAAAATATAAAATAAAATAATTAATTAATTTTTGTTTAGAATATTTAATAAACTTTTTTTTTGATAAACTCGAAGAAATAACCGGTGTAAAAATTAGAGATATGTTGACTCTAGTTGAAGCATTGAGTAAAGAACATTCATTTGTGATTCAGAATGTCAGAGTGATGGTGAAGAAATTGTTAATAATACTGAAATTATTAATGATACTGAAGATACTGAAATTATTAATGATGAAGAAACTCCAATTATAGTTGAGCCTAACGAATTTAAGACTTGTGTTCACCATGTTATAGAAAATAATATGATAGAATATTGTGGTGATGAAGAATGTACATGTAATAATCAATAAATCTTTAAAAATGTAGTTTTTTATTAATAATAATAACAAAGAAATATTTATTAAAATTTATGATAAACTTTATTACATATATATAAAACCGATCCTCCAGTTAATAGTTTTAATAAAAATTTGCAATTTGCGATATAAATATCTGAACGTTTGGCTTCTTCGGCAACTTGAATAATGGCTGACCATCCACCGTTTTTTTACCCACGGATCAATTTTTGTTTCTATCACCTAAATAATGATAAATTAATAACAATATAAAGTAATTTACCTCTATAGACCATTGGAAATAATTTTCATAGTCGGATCCAGATTTTAATATCATATGTTTCATATACATTAATCCTACTATTATTCGCATCCATTTATTATTTTTATCGAATATGTATAAATAAACATGTATGAAAAACTAAATATCGATTGAAATGACTTCTTTCTCTTTAGTGTTGGTAAATTGAGAATTTTTTCATAATAAAATGGAATGTCTTCTACGATTTTCTCGGTACGGTTTACCATGAATTTTATGTTTTTAATGATATTATCTTTTTTATTAGAAACCAGCTCATTCAACATAGTTATAAAAAATTTAGTTTCTGGCATTTTAAAAAAATATTTGGAAGTGTAAGCTTATTTATACTATATTTGACCAATCAGAATCAGGCATTTAAGTTGCAATGTTAAGAAAATATGTAAAAATATATAATGGAAATGGCAATGATGATTTGTTGCCACTGTTCACATTAACTTCTATGTTAACTAGTTGTTGAACTTATTTCATTATACGATTGAACTGATCAGTTGTTTTATTAGAATAAAGTTTATACTATATTGAACTTGATTCATCATTTTTTCATTAAGTTTACGATTTTCATTCAATTCTAATATTGATTTTCTTAGTTCATTTTTGATAATACCAATGGTCTTATTTAGATATAGAATATCATCATATAATTCGTTTTTAGCTCTTTTTAAAGTATCATATGTGAGTTCAAATCGGACTTCTAAATTACTCATTCTTTCAGATAATCTTTTGACTGGAGTTTTCAAATATCTAGGCCTATCTATCATATACAAAATATCCATCAACACGGCTGTATCAGGACATACACATCTTGTTGAATTTTTACCTTGAACGGTTACAACAATTGAGTTGACCATATTAAAAACTAATATTATTATTAAAATTTCTTTAATCATTTTCAAATCTATATAAATTAATATTTATTGTTTATAGCTAAAGGTTTGTGTTTGTTTAACTTCTCATTGGTCTAAATTAGTATAAAACTAATTGTTATTTCAATTTTTATCATTAAAATAGATGTACCGAGTGCAGTTCAAGCTATGAATGAAATTAGACATTATGGTAATTAATAATTACCATTATTATTATTAACTATTTTGTAGATGATTATTTTAAAGTTATTAAAGAACGTCTGGAATTCTATTATCCAGATGTATATGAAATTATGGATAAGCCAGCATCAATTATTCCAAACCTAATATTCAATCATACATCAATATGGATATTTTCCGTAATCGACGAGTTCCTATGGGTTATCGAACAAAACAAAATGTAAAAAGATATGGAACCTGAATATCCATGTGGTGATGGATGTCATTGCTGTGCGGCCCGATATCGAAAGTATGTGGAATAAAGCTCTTCGACAATATTACTATAGTAGAATAATTTCTTTATAATAAAAGTTTTTGTTGTATGTCTTGGTTTTTTTTATATATTGATAATAATAATAATATTAATAATAAAAGTTTAATGTAATTGTTAATAATAAGTAATAATCATATTAAAAAAAGTTTTTGTTTTATATGTCTTGGTTTTTTATTATATATTAATAACAATAATAATACTAATATTAATCATATTAATAATAAGTAATAATTATGTTAATAATAATAATAATAATAATAATAATAATAATAATAATAATAATAATATTAAAACATTACTTATAAAAATAAGTAATAGAATAATAATTTTAAAAATATTAAAACACTACTTATAAAAAATAAATAGTAAATTAAAATTAAAATATGTTTAAAAATACTATGACCTTGAGAAAATATGAATGACTTTGAAAAAATATGATGAGTCATCCAATGAACTTGACCTACTTTTGAATGACCTAAGAAAATATGATGAGTCACCCAATGACCTTGACTTACTTTAGAATGACCTTGAAAAAATATGACGTGTCATAAAATGACCTTGATCTACTTTTGAATGACCTTGAAAACTTTTGATTAGTCATGGTCTTTGTTTAAATGACATTGGAAAATATGATGACTCATCGAATGACCTTGAATGAGTAATGGTCTTGGTTTAAGTGACCTTGAAAAATATGATGAGCCATCCAATGACCTTGACCTACTTTTGAATGACCTTGAGAAATTATTAGGACTCATCCAATGACCTTGAATCAGTCACGGTCTTTGTTAAAAATGACCTTGAGAAATTATTATGACCCATCCATTGACTTTGAATGACTCATGGTCTTTGTTTAAATGACCTTGAGATATTATTATGACTCACCCCTGACCTAGAATGAGTTATGGTCTTTGTTTAAATTACCTTGAAAAATACGACGAGTCATCCAATGACCTTGAACCAGTCATAGTCTTAGTTCAAATGACGTTGAGAAAATTTTTGATGAGTCATTGTCTTTGTTTTACAAATATTTGTACTTTTAAACTTAGCGAAATTTTTTTGCAGGGGAGAGGAGGGGGGTATATGAGTCAGCAGGCCACTGAGTTAGCGGGCCACAATCCCACTACTTTGTTAGTTTCTGAGCTTCCTCTGATTTACTTCTTGACAGTTTCACCAACCTGGCTTTCGGTTGTAATTCTATAGGTTTTGTACTGGTATTTGCTATTCTTACTGGGACTAATTTACTTCTAACTTTCACCACTTCATCACACATTGGAATATCATATTTGGCTTGGTTCAAATATAAATTCTTCATCGGTTTCATTCATGACGTTAGCATAAAAAATCATTTCACTTTTCGATGATATAAGCAATGATTGATTCAAGAACACATCACCTGCATTGTGTATGATTTCACCTGTTTCAACTTCCACTAAGTTTCCAGTTTAGAAATCAAGTGATACTCCTTGTAGCTGCTCCATTACATACATACCAATACTGGATGAACTATTTTTGTATTACCAATAAATAAATTCGCTATTACTTCTCCCTTTATATTCAAACGACTTCCAGACATTGACTTTATATATTTCTTTGAGAGTTTTATTTTTGCCTTTTCTTGCTTATTTAAGAGTTTTTCTGATACAATCGTATGGCTAGAACCTGAATCTAATAGTGCTTTAACCTTTCGTTCATTGAACTGTATGTCTATTTGAGGTCGCTTCCCTCCATCTGATTTTCGGCCGATTGTGTCGCCCCACTCTGCACTAATTCCGTGCGGATCTCGTCCCTTAGCTTCAACTCAGTCACCTGTCTCTCGAGCTCCTGGGCTTTCTGTTCTGCTAGCCTCATGACCTCATCTTTTTGAATCAGCTTGGCTTTCAACTTTCTATTTCGATCCTAAACTTAACCACTGTGTCTGGACGAAGCCAGGTCTGCTCCATGTGGCGGCATTTTTGCACCATGGTCTCTGACTTTGATTTAATGCCTCCCGATGGTACTTTGAAATATCCCTTCGGAATTTTTCTATTAGTCTTTGGTTTGACTCCACTAAAAGAAAATAAATTTAATATCCCTAACTCTATGAACAATTGGTTATGAAAATTTAAGGGAAGATATGGAGCACGTGCATTTTATTTGTCCTATGAGTTTAGGGAGAGTATCTACAACAGTGCCCATAGACGTGGCACCGGCCAACGCAATATGTCCACTGTTGGGGACACTCTGGGACCTCTTATTCTCGCAAAGTCAACATGTTATCAAGACCCTAATAATGCGGTCATCAATTACTTAAAATTTGAATTTTATGTTCATATCCATAATAATAGTATAATAATAATAAAGACTAATAATATAAACAATAATGACCATTTCATTAACAATTATAATTTCATTAATAATAATAATAATAATAATAATAATCATAATAATAATATTGATACAATTGATTTTTAAAATGTCACAATTTTTATTCCTAATTTCTTAATGAAAAACTATTCTTAAACCTTAAAAATTCTGACAAAAATTCTGACAAAAATTCTGACATTTGTCTATCCAGCATTCCCTTATATATAACGATTGTTTGTGTGTGTGTTTTTATGCGGTAAAACAAGGAATTTTACAGAATATTCCAAAATTAAAAATTTTTAATTCTTTTCGATTTAAAATTAAATTTTTATATTTTTATGTACCAAAATCTTTATTTTATTTTTATTTATTTTATTTGTCTTTAAATTCTCCATTTTTCTAAATTTAAGTTTTCCGCTCAAAAACACGCAGGCGTTGTCGTGCTGGTTAAACAAAAATGGGCTTCATCAGTTTTTGCTCAACATAAAACACTCCGGGGCCAGTTAAAATTGCGACCCGCAATTACATAAAATAAAGAGTTCAAGTATAAAATAGAAGAGAATAAATTATGATTTACACTATGCACGATTAAAGTCGTGCTTGATACTCATGCATTAAATAAAAAGATAATAGTAAAATCACGCATGCACACAATAACTAAATAGTCTGATTAGGGATAAAACCATTTAATAGTCAGATTGAAGGATAAATCACTGAATAGTCGGACATAAGGATAAATCTAATGAAATTGAAGTATAGATCACTAAATTGTTGGAATGAAGGATAAAATCAATCAGATCACTGTATAGTCGAAATAAACGGATAAAATCAATCAGATTGAAGGATAGGTCACTAAATAGATGGAATAAAGGATATAAATCAGATAGATAATCGGGGTAAAAGATAGAATCAATCAGATCGTCATATATATGATTATTTTGTTCGTAGATTTTGGGTTGAACTGTATTGGATTGGATTGCGGAGACTTGGATTGCGTTGAATCGAATTTTGTTGAATTTCATTCTGGGGACTGATATCGGTGCTGTTGGGTTTGGTTTTAAATGTAAAATTGGATTCTGGATTGTATTTGTGAGGGTTCTGTTAAATTTTTGTTGGAGAGGTCAAATTTTCGATTGGATTGCAGGATTACAGGATTGACTGTCTTTTGATCTTGTCATTTTTGAATTGTTCGCTTCTGAGGCTCGTTTTTGTTTCTGTAAGTTCTTTTCTTAATATTCTTAGTTGTTTTTGATTTAGATTGTTTTGGTGTTGTAATCGATTTACTTCTGCCTTTTGTTGTTTGACTTGGTAACGCAATGCTTCTTGCTCTTGTTTCCATTTTCTTCTGTAAAAGTCTAGAGGATCTTCATTTAAAGGTTGAGGATTTCCTTGGAGTTTTGGTATGGCTACTGATTGATTTACGCTTGTTGTTTTGTCGTTGAATCTGCCACGTGGATTCCAATAATTCACTCTGTAATATTCTCTGATTAAATTTCTGTTTCGGTTTACATAGATATAATTATAATTTTTTAATTTTAGTTCAAGGTCTCTCTCAGTCTCGCAAAATGGATTTCATGGTTCCAGAATATGGTGAAATTTCTATGTATTTCGCTGGCGCGGTGGGAAATACTGTCAATATAACGGATGACACTGGATTTATGTTTGATAATGAAATGTATTTGTTGCAGGAAGAAGGTATTTAATATTTGACTAATGAATCAAAAAGTAATATGATTATACCAATATCAGAATTTTTTGATTTTTTGATTTTATATACATATATATTTTTCTTTTCCTTTTTTGTTTTTTTTTGTTACACTTTATACAAATTTTTCGAATAATTGATTGTTTACACCCAGGTTTCGTCTTGTCCGGTGAAACCTCCACTATTTTCAGTTATAGGTAGTGGAATTATCGGCAACAGTATCATAGGCAATTGGTTCCTTAGCTGTATTACCTCTGTCTACAATTCTGCCGATATTTCCACTTCTTCAGCCAACAACGGTGCTAAATAATTTGCATTTTTCAATAGGGCATCTAGTTTGTTTTAGCACACTTCTTTTATTGTTCCCATCTCTTCATGCGCCTTTTGGAATTTTGTCTTTCATTTGTGGGCTTGGTGGCAAATACATTGAACCTTGTGTTCCAATTTTAAGCGGATTTTCTTTGCTATTTCTTTTTCTGCTAACCAGCGTCGCCTCACATTCATATATTCCTCCTCATAAAACCGTTCAGCTTCCACTTCTTGTTTCTCCACTTGGAACTTCAATTTGTGCTTTTGTATGAATTCTTGTTCATAATTCCGCTTCCAATTTTTGGCTTGCATCTTTATGTCCTTCAGCACTTTCTTTTGCTGCTCTTCCATGGATTCTGGTACCCTCATTTTTGGTCTTTGGCATCTTGCTTAACGAAGCTCTAATTTGCATTTTTCCCATTTTCAGTAATGGCTTTACATCGGTCTCTTTCGCTATCCAATTCTTGCTTGTAAAACTTTTTATCATGGCTTCTTGTCGCTTGAGCTTTGCTTTCCATTGTCTCGCTTGTTTTTCTAGCTGCATTGCTCTATGTTGCTTTTGTAGGCTCACATCACGAACTCGATTGTAATTTGCCGTTAAAGTTTCTTTTTCTTGTCTCCACTCGTCGAGCAATTGTTGTTGATTTTCTCGGATCCAGTGGTTTTGCGTTTTTAATTGTTCCGCTTGGTCCTGCTCTTTTTGAAGTAGCACAGCTAACTGGCGACGTCTTGCTTCTAGTCCGCAAATGTGATCTTTCAGATCGTAAATTTCTTGCTCCAGCTTTTCTTCTCTGGATTTAGCTACTGCGATTTCCTGTTCGAATATTTTTTGATCTATTCGCCTGTTATTTTCCAGTGTCGCTTCTTTAACTTCTAGCTCTAGGCTTTATACTTCCAGTTCTGTTTCTCTGGCTTCCAGTCCTAGGTCTTTTACTTCTATTTCTAAGGTTTTTTTATTCACTTCCTCTTCCTTGGCTTAAAACAATATTTCATATATCTTCATTGCCATTTTTTCTGCCCCTATTTGTCGATATTGTTTTTCACCAAGCTTGGTTTTACCAACCTCTCCAAAGAGTAGGTGTAATCCATAAGGATAAGTTGAAACGTGAAAGTTTCAACTGGTTTTTAGATTTCTACTTTTAGAGATTTATACCGAGTTCTCCGTAGGGATCATCAGTAGCCATTACAATACTCTGCCCAGGTAGACAGCACTCCCATCAATCCCCTCCTCCAGACCATGCCGGTTCGGAGCCCAGTTTTGAGCATCATTTAGCGATGCTTCACAGATATACCTCTGACTGGTTATGTCTGCTGATGTGATGATATTGGCTAGATATCAACCCATTGTCTTCTAATAATAGGCAGTGGCATCTAAGTGCTAGTGCTCTATTGGGATCTATATTGTCTCGTACCAATTATTTGTGTTATTATTGGGTAAGAGTGTGCAAGCTAGTGAGCATCCAATGCTCCTAACTTCACTTTGATCATACTTATCAGCAATGTTCATATCTCTAAGTTATTAATGACATCCAGTGTTATTAATAACCTAAGCTTATCTTGTTTAACTGTTTTTTAATAATTAATGTATTTGGAAGTATGCCATACCGCCATACCCCAAATAACATTTTTTTTTGTTTTCATACATCTGGGGGGATGCACTAATAAGCATAATATGCCACTAGGTACATGTAGGTACATTATTAAAACTCTATTTACCTATTAGCGAAGTATCATCCTTTCTATATTATTATTATTAATATTATTATTATTATTATTATTATTATTATTATTATTATTATTATTATTATTATTATTATTATTATTATTATTATTATTATTATTATTATTATTATTATTATTATCATTATTATTATCATTATTATAATTATTATTATTATCAGTATTATTATTAATATTACTATCTTTATGATTATTTTTATCATCATTATATTAATGATAATTATCATTGTGGACATGGTTATTGTTGTTGTTAAAAATTACTATTAAGATCATTACGCACATTAATTTTTTTATTTTTTAATTATTATTGTTATTATTATTATTATTATTATTATTATTATTATTATTATTATTATTATTATTATTATTATTATTATTATTATTATTATTATTATTATTATTATTATTATTATTATTATTATTATTATTATTATTATTTCTAAAAGAAAAGTTATGAATGATATTTCGCTAAATAGGTTTTTGTGCTTCTAAGCACTTAGTGCTTGAGACATCAATTTTTTGTACCTATATTGTTTATCCTATTGGTTACATGATCCATGTATATTCTATAACTGGATATGACTGCAGTGGTCATACATATTTTTGCCAGTTTTTTTACCTCTGTCTTGTTAAGTCCTATTTTAGTTAGTGTTCTATCATTCTCACCGTCACATGACCCTAGTGTTCCAACTACTAGTGCTGTTACTGTTGTGTGGCAATTATTAACTTTGCCTATTTCAAGAGAAAGGTCCTTATATTTTTTATAGTTTTCCTCTTTGGCGTTTTCAAAGTTAATAAGGTGGTCATATGGAACCTTAATGTCTAGGATGTGAATCAGGTTATTTCGTTTGGATTTAATAATTAGGTCGGGCCGTAGTCGTGTTTCAACGCCGGGCGGTGGTTTTTCAACATCTACTTGGAATCCCTTAGAGATAAGATACTCGCTGGCTTTTTCCATCACGTTGTTGTGTTTGTTTCTCCTAGCATTACATGTCTCGGGTACAATGATTAAAGATATGTGCTTGGGTTTCAGGTTCCTTATTACAAAGCCTACCTTAAGTATTTTCGTTTTCCTTAACTCTATGGGTATTATAGTTTAAGCTCAGCATATTATTTCGGGCTTTGATCAAAAAGTAAAACTGTTGGTCATTCAGTGCACTATGCTTGGTAAGGTATGCTGACTGTCTATTGCCCCCTATAGTCTTAGCTACGTGTCCCTGGCAAGTCATTAAAAACCACTGCTCAGCATACCATTCACTAGTAAGGTCATGGATTATATTGGATGTCTCTTTGAGTGAGTCTATATCTATGGTGGTTTTAAAGTTTTTCCCCGTTATCTCTAGCTCAAAGCGCTCCTTAACTGTTGTTATTTTTATCTGTTTTTCATCATTTATAATTTCGGTTGATTTCTGATTTTTGTTTTCTTTTGAATCTGATTGTGGTTCCTTTTCGCTGGTTAATTCTGGATCTTGTTTCTCGTTATCCTTGGTGTCTCTTTGATCATCTTCATTGCCTTTATCATTTTCGTCGTTGTTTTCATCATCCGGGGTGTTTTTGGAAATGTCGGCCTCGACATTTATTAATCTGATAATTTCGTCATACTTTTTGATGATGTCTTCTTTGTCTTTCTCGATTTCATTCACGAGCAGGTGAGCTCCATTACTAGAACTACTCCTCATGATATTTTCACTTTCGGGTTCTTGACTGCCGATGGAAGGTCTTACGTCTTTCTCTTTCTATATCCTTGTTCTTACTCGTCTATTCCTACAATTTCCATACTTATTTGTCATCTTGACCGATTATTTATAAAGGTATCCTTCAAAAGTTTGAGCAGCGTTCCTCCCTTATTTTTTGATAAATTTCCTATTTCATTTGTTTAATCACGGTATCGACTACATTTTCGTCCTAGTTTACCTTTATCTTTACTTATATTAAAAATTTAATTAACAGTTCTTAATTCCTCTGCGGTCACTTTAATAAACAGTACTCTCTTCTGCCACATTATATCATTTATATATTGGAAAATGCTTTCAACTTTATGTTCTTACACTATCTTATCCTTTTCTACATGATTTTCCAATTTATTTTCCGACAATATTTTAAATTTTTAATACAAAACTTTATTCCCACTTTAGTCGCACTTCCCATGGTTTAAAGTGCTCACTCCGGCCGACGTTTCCATCAGACGCTGTGAGTTGTTTAACGGTGCCCTACAGGGAGGGTCCTGTGCCATTTTGCCAGGCCCCGTCGCGGACAGACCGAAATTTAAGACACGCTCGACCCGTTGTCGCAACTAGGGAACTTAATTCACCAGCCGGATCGTCGATCTGCCTATCTGAGAGCTATTACAATACATATTATAAATAGGATTTTAAAGGGACTTGTCAGTGGCACCAAAAGATTTCACGACCATCCAGAATTAAATCAACAAAACTTTAACTTCAAAATATATATTTATACAAGAAAACAATACTTACAATCCACAGTCATGCAACCAAATTGGAAAAATTGGCATAAATTGGCATAAAAATTTTGTCTAACAATGACTCACTGTTCGTCTAAGAATGTCTAAATATTTCTACAAATTTTCTGCCTAACTAAAAGTTTCTAAGAAAGTCTAAAAATTGTGAAAATGACTGCTGTATATATAGTGTTTTTGTGTCTGTGTGCGACCAATAGGCGATTTTTCGCCATTTTTAGGGTTTTTTAATTATTTTAATTATTTCAAATTATTTTTATAATTTTTTATTTATTTTTTCTTATTTTTTGATATCTTAATTTTTATGTTATTGGGTTTTATTTTTATTATTATTTTTTTTATAATATTATTTTTTAACCCCAATATTTTATTTCCTGGTCGCCTCTTCTGCCTGTGTTTTTTCTAAACCTTATTTTGCAAGGTTTTGGCAGATTTATGTTTTGGTTGTATGTTTCTTTTTGCATCTGTAGGCTTTTTCAAGAATTTTAATTAATTATTTGTTTTATTTAATTTTGATATATTTTTTATTTTGTTTTAATTAATATGTTTTTTTTATTTTTAATCTCTGCTTGCGGGTTTGTGCTTATGTTACAGCAGCCATACTGACAATTTCCAAATGACATTAATTATTTTGTTTTAATTTATACAATTTTCTCCTTTTTGTTTAAATTATAGCATATAGCCCAACATTTTCTTTGCCAATTTCGAACTTAAGTTTCTAATTCCTCCTTTCCGGATCCGATTCTTTCTAATTCGTTCTCATTGTCGGTGAATTTTATCTCTTTTCTTTTAAGAAGTGCTTTTATGGTTTTTGGTAAATTTCGACTAGTTTTGATTGCTTTTCGTAAAAAATATATTCTCATGCTCCTCGAATTCATTTACATTTAATTTTGGTTTTATAACGTCATGTTGTCCATTTTACTAATGAGGATGCTGCTTGATCATGACCTCTAATTATTGCATCCTCCATCAGATATCTATTTGGCCATAATACGTTTAGATCCTCTTTTGTTGCATTAACTATTATAAATTCCATTGCCATTGCTTTCCTTGATTTCGCTGCGTAAGTAAGGATTGTCCATCCTTTTTCGTCCTTTTAGTTGAGTACTGAACCTGTTCTCATTAATTCTTTCAGAACTTCCTTTATTGAATTCTGGTAGTGGACCTACTACTTCCATTGCTATCATTGTCATTGGTTCTGGTGGTATTGGCATCGGTTTCAAAGGTGCTTTCATTTTATTTCCTGTGCTCTTTCGGGTGGCACATATTTAGCAATTTTTATCCAATCTTTCACATCATTTGTCATGTTTGGCCAATAATACTTTTGTTTCAGTCTGGCTTCCGTCTTGATATTGTATCAGAATTTCTTTTCCTCTACTTTCTGGTAAGCACATTAATTTCTTGTCTCCGTCCATTACCATCAACCATTCCTTTTTGATCGTATACCGATGTCGATTTTTCTGCATGTGCTCTTTTAATTGATTCGATTTTACGAAGATTTTCATATCATTTGTATCTAAATATTCGATTATTAATTTTAACTCACTATCTTCCCTTTAATCTTGTTTTAGTTGGGTAAAATCGATATCCTCTGCAATTATCGTGCATATATGTCTCACGTCATTGTCCATTAATTCCTCGAACACAAATCTCGACATACAATCTGCATTTGCATTGGCTTTTCCGGCTTTGAATTTTATGTATGGTGAATATTTTTGAAGTTGCATTGCCCATCTCATTAATCGGCTTGATGCTTCTTTGTGTTGGCCTAGCCATACCAAAGTTTGGTGATCGGTTGTGATTATTATTTCGTGTCCCCATACAAATATCTAAAATGTTGGATCTCTAAAATTATCGCCAAGGCTTCTCTTTCCGTAACTGAATAATTTCTTTCGTGCTTTTTGAACGTCTTACTGTAATATCCAATCGCTCTCTCACGGTTTTCCTCATCCCATTGGCCTAATACTGCTCCGGCTGCGTATCCACTTGCATCTGTTGCTAATAGAAATGTTTAATTAAAGTTTGGATGAATTAATATTGGAGATGATATTAGTTTATCTCTCAATGTTTCAATTGCAACTTGTTGCTCGTTTTCCCTTACAAAAGACGCATCCTTTTTCACTAATTCCTGAATTGGCCTTAAAATTCCTGCATAATTTTTAATAAATTTACGATAGTATTCACATAATCCTAAGAATTCTTGAACTTGCGTTACTGTTTTCGGTATGTAACTTTCTCTTTGGCCCAATCACATTTTGAAGGCTTCAGTTTTAACTTCCATTGATGTAATCTGACGAATGCATTTCTAATATCTTTTAAATGCTGTTCAAATGTGTCTGAATATATTAGTAGATCATCAATGTACACCATACATTGTTTTATTCCGTGCGTTACGAAATTCATACATCTCTGGAATGATGCAGGTGCATTCGTTAGTCCAAATGACATTTTTTTAAACTGGTATAGGTCTTTCACAATAGTAAACGCTGTTTTCTCTCGATCCTCCTCTTTTACTTTGATTTACCAGTATCAGCTTTTTAAGTCTAGTGGGGTAAAATATGTTGCTCCATGCAACATTTGTAACATTTCATTAATATCTGGTAATGGAAAAGTGTCTCTTTTCGTGACTGTATTTAACGTAGGTCCAGCAGGAGTTACTAAGACTGCAATTGTTCTCGTTTACACTTCTTGATCTTCGTCTTGCGTTCTTCGATTCATTAATGGTTCGATGTCTCCCCAATTCGGTTCAAATACTACTGGATATACGTTTGGTATCATTCTTGTACCCATCCGCGGTCTTTCTTTTATGGTTTCTGGATTTGTGAGCTTCTCATAAGTTACTGATGGTATATTTTTGTTCTCCCATTGGCCTCGATTTTCCATTTCCCAAAGAGGTTCAGTACTTTTATTCATAGTAACTCTTCCTCCTTGATTATCGTCGTCGTCGTTGCTGTCTTCGTCATTATTGTTTAGTCTGTCGTTTATCCATCTTTTCCATCCACCTCGTTTTCTCTCTTTGGCTTGATTCTTCTCTATTTCCATTTTCATCAATAATTTGAATTTTCGTCCGATTTCCTCATCGGTTCCTTTCATTTTTGATAGAATTTCCATTAATTTCTTGATTCTGTGAATATCCTTTGAATTTTCATGGAGGACCATAGTTTTTGCTAAGAACGGTAAAAATCCCATTTCCATTTTCCAGTTAACCTTTCTTTCATGTTTGTAAATATCGAAGCAAGCCAACATTTGCGTCAGAATTACTCTTACTATTTGAATTATGAGTATTACTCCCAATATTCCTGTCATCATTTGACCAAATATCAGAAATCGTCCACACATTGCTTTCATCATGTTGGATATCGCATGTTTAAAATGTTCTGGAGATAGCAATAATTCGTAATTCGGACTTCCACCGTAATTTGTTTCGCTTGCAATGGTAACAAGATTTGATAAGATTGCCTGTCTATAAGATGGAAAAAGCATATTTGCTCTCGCCGATTTTAAATCTTTTATATTGTACAATCCATTTCTAGATACGTCGACAGGTTTGAATTCTAGTTCTGAAATCAATTCTGGTAAACCAAATTTTTTAGGTGCTAGTGTTGGTGATTTACTGGGAAATATTATCCATCGTCCGTCTTCCTTTTCGAATAATGGTCCATACACATTACTACAATTGAATAGATTCGGCTAAGATTCTACTGGGTTCATGATTCTGGTAACAGCTTGTACAAATCTAATTCTCCCTTTGTGCACTATTTTCAATTCGTTTGCACATTTATCCATTGGTATCGATGATTTCTCTGGTAGTCTCGCCGTTGTTTTCTCACATTGATAAGTGTACATCGCTTCTCCCACTATTCTTCCAAAGTGGCCTTCTTGCAGAGGTAATAACGGAATTGCATTATCTGGATTTGTGATTGACATAGCTAATTTTGTTCTCAATATTTCTCTATTTAGAGCGCAGTCCTTCTGTAATAAATCATGATAAACCTTTTCTATTGATGTTAATCCACGATGGAACAAGAAATCCATTTTATTGTTTGCATATAAATATAGTTTTATCTCTTTATCTCCCAGCTTCTCTCTTGCATTTGGTATGGTTTTCTGTGACAGGAAGATGCCTTTGTAGTTTGTACTAATTACCATTTCGATGCATTAGCTGACTGTGTTTTCTTTTATAAATCTCATCCCCACATCACTATCTTTGGATACCATTACCACTGGGGTGTCCTCTGATTTCAGCTTTGAAGTTATTATTCGTCTTGTAATTTTCCGAGATGCAATCAATTCTCTCATAGCTTCGTCCTCTTGCTCTCTTCCATGTTCTCGATATACTTTTCCTTGGATTTTCTCAAAAGTTGCTGTTTTTAATAATGTTAGTTGGCATTCCTTTACAGCTGCATTATATGTCAACGTTGACATTCCAGTATAAAATGATCTATCCTATGCGAGACGACTTGGGTATTTTTTCATTGCTTGAGTATCCGGATCGAAATATCCTTGATATTGTTCCAGTTTCGTTTGATAGCTTTCAATCACTACCACTCCTTTAACTAACTCGCCGAGTAACGTATATTCTCCTCCTTGACATGATCCATCTGATCCTTTTATCCGTCCTGCTGTATATACTCTCATAGTTTTTATTTTTCCGGCTTCTGCGGCAATTTCGATTTTGTTATTAAGTATAATTTTTCCGTTCTGAAATCCATCCTAGCACTGCTCTCTCGTTAATGTTACTACTGACGACTCGGTTCCTGGTTCGATGATATATGAATATTGTCCACAATAATATGCGAATATCTTTCTGGTGACCGTACATTCCTTTATATTTGCCTTGATAAAATCGGCTTCTTGATAGACGTTATATGATACATCTGTTGCAATCGTCCTTAATTTCCTCGGATTTTCCGCTTTGCACTCTTCCGTGTCTTTTAATGAATATCACTGGCCCATTTTTATGTCATCAGAATCGTAAACTAAAAATGATTCGGCTCCTCTGATGCACATGATCCAAATTAATACTGTTGTTAAAATTGCATTTACTCCCTTTCTACTTGCTCTCGGATAGTTTACATTGATTGTCCCTTCGAATTCCATTAACAATTCTCGCAGTTTTGCTTGCATCGTTTCTGTCTGATCACTTTTACTTGCTGCATTGATAAAAATGTTTCCATCCGTCCTGCGTTAATACCAACGGTTCTATTAATTTTTTAATTATATCAGTGATCGTAAATACGTGTTCGTCTTGCGTATATTTTGGCATTCGTTTTTTATACAGTCCGATCATGTTATAAATTAGATAGGCGATACCTACCATATATCGACTAGGATCATCTGACCGTTTTACAAGCTGTTCCACAATTGTTATCATTTCTGAGACATTTCTTAAAGTCATTCTCACTTTATTATTCATAATTTTTGTTAATATTGGCCTCAAGATAGTCCATAATTGTTTTGCTTCCGGCTGAATGTTATGTCTCCTCAATACTCTTTTTATTTCCGGATTAGCTAAAGCTAGTACACCTGATACCAGTTCTTTTATCCACTGTGTTCCATGTTCTCTCGTGGGCATTCTGCGCTGCACTTGTTTCAACACTTGGTTGAGTTTCTCTAATTTTATTTTCGTGCTTTCGTTTTTTAATTGTTCCTTTGATTTTGGCTTGGATTCTGCTCGATTTATTTTAATCGCCCTCTGTTGGCTAGTTCTCTCGATGTCGTAGCTCCTCTATCTTCAATCCAATTACTCAATTCGTCCGTAGTGAGTATATCTTTGCTGATCACTTGTCGTACATTTTCCATATCCGTTTCTGCGTCCGTTGTCTCGACTGGTTCTCTCTGTGCCCAAGTAAATCTTTCTCGTTTATCGGTTGTCTGTTCAGTTTCAGTGTTGGCTGCGAATAAATCGCCCGAATTTTGATTCGTTGTTTTCCTGCTGTGTGCATGATTTCCTCCAGCTCGGTTATTACATCATCGTCTTCAACTGAT
This sequence comes from Schmidtea mediterranea, assembly GCA_022537955.1. Taxonomy (NCBI): domain Eukaryota; kingdom Metazoa; phylum Platyhelminthes; order Tricladida; family Dugesiidae; genus Schmidtea; species Schmidtea mediterranea. The sequence goes on along the minus strand of CM039679.1, from coordinate 64,304,929 downwards.
TCGATTATCACTTCTTCTTCTATCTCCGGAGTTTCTAAACTATCTTTATTTTCTGGTGATTGTATGATGATTTTCCACTTTTCGCCTTTTTTGATTAATTTCTGACCTGCAATTTTATTAACAGCTAAAATCTGGGTAAGTTTTGGCATTTTTGTAGCAGGATGTTCAGGAATATTTGCCATATTTATGATACTAAAAATCATTGCATCACAACTATTATCCACGTATAGTATCTTCAAGATCGGAGGATGGTCTTGGAAGCTATTATTGGGAATGTGCCCATTATGTGCAGATTTTGCAGTATTCCGACATCATAACAAGGAAATTAAAATGATGAAGCAGAGAAATTTAATGAAGCATGAAATAGTGAGAGAGTGGGACGAGGATTATAGTCATCGAGACGATGACAATTCTGACGATGGAGGTAACATAGAGGGCAACACAGCCCGAGATTACAACTCATCAAAACTAGACAACAAAAAATTGAATTTTCAAAAATTTTGAAAGTAGCAAATTTCTACAGTACCCACCTCAACGGAAAAAGAGAAGAAAACAAAATTTTGCCAAAAGGTTTAGACCCCCGTATGAGGTCAACAAACGAATCATACCGAGGGAAGTGGAACAAGAGATTCTTTATCGTTATGATGATAGAACAGATTTGGAAAAAACTCCATTTTCACCATGGCCAAAACAAGAAAGACAATACGATACAATGTTCACATTGGGAATAAAAACTGCGGAAAAAGTACCAGCATGCCCGTTTAGCACTTTGGAGAAATTGAAACAAAATTATGACGAACAAAGTCAGCCAGAAGCAGAAAGAATCGAATTTGAAGCCAAAGGTTTCAGAGAAAACGTATTGGGAATTTCATCTATATGTATGGTAGCCACAGGAAATTTGGCAAATAAACCCACAATAAAAATAAAAGTCAATACAGCCTATTCACTGATCGACTCAGGATCAGATTTGACAATGATAGAGGCAAACTTGTTAAATGAAACTGAGCTGCAAGAAATTGTTCCCACCTTGACAACAGTGACAGGAACTAACGGTCAAGCAATCAATGTCATTGGAATACTAGACTGTGAACTGAGACTTTGTGACCAAAAGTTCAGGCATGACATAAAAGTCACCAGCGAATGCATGGCGGAATGCATTGTGGGTATGGATATACTCAAAAAGTTGAAAGACATTGTATTTGATTGTGCGACAGGTGAGTTAGTAAAATTAACGGGAAGGAAAAGGAAATCATATAATATAGACGTGGTTTTCCTAGACCGGTGGTCACTATACCACTGCGGACAGAAACAGTTTGTTTTGTGGCGACTCATCAACAAATGGAAGGAGATGTTATTTTCGAACCAAAAGCGGAATTTGCGAGTAAATATAATACCCCAATTGAACAAAATCTAGCAACGATACGGGAAGGGAGAATCCCAATCAGAATAACGAAATGGGTAATAAAACGTTGAGATTGTATCCAGATACACGAGTGGGAAAAATTGTGAAACTAAAAGATCCCCAAGAGAAAGTTGCACAAGTAATATCAGTACATGAAGAGGAAAAAGATCCAGATATAGAGTACTCTGATGCTTCAAATTGTGATAGTAAAGCCATCACGAGAAAGGAAAATATCAAAGTAAACCAATTAATAAGAAAATATGACCAAGGTTTTGCAAAACATGAATATGATATGGTCAAGTAAATATTTTAGAGCATGAAATTAATTTAACCGAAACTAAACCTATTAAAATCAGACCGTATAGAATCCCACAAAGCTTACAAGAACCAGTAAATAAACAAATTAAATTAATGCAAAAGTATAATATAATTAGATCAAGTAAATTTCCTTATTCTTCACCGCTTGTGGTTGTAGGTAAAAGGGACGGGTCGGTAAGATTATTTAACACCCGCTGCAACTGTTAGACTATATATATGATAAAATGAAAAATTCGAGGCTTTTCACGGTGATGGATGCACAAAAAGGTTTTTACCAAATTAAAATGAATGAAAATTCGATACCGATGACAGGTTTATCGACAGCCGATGATTACTTTGAGTATTTAGTAATGCCATTCAGATTAAAAGGAGCTCCACCAACTTTTCAGAAGGCGATGAATATAATGTTGATGGATGCACATCATGCGATGGTGTATATCGATGATATCATTATATTTTCGGAAGATTTAGACAAACATCTAGAACATCTAGAGGATATTTTTAAAAGATTAATAATGGCGAATCTCAAAGTAAAACCTAGTAAATGCAAATGGGCAGAGCAAGAAGTGATTTACGTGGGATATGTGATATCTCATGATTGTGTAAAACCAGACCCAGCTAATACAGAAAAAGTGAGAAACTTTCCTCAGCCAATGAACGTTAAACAAATCAAAGGATTCTTAGGTTTGACGGGGTATTATCGGAAATTCATTAGAATTTTTCCGCAATTGCATTTCCATTGACTGTCCTAGAAAAGAAAAGAGTAAAATTTGATTTGGGAGATGAGCAACAACAAGCCTTTGACAATCTAAAAGATGCGTTGGTAAAACCACCCATCTTGAGATTCCCAGATTTCAAGATACAATTTATGGTAATGACGGATACCAGTACTAGAGGAATTGGTGCAGTACTGGGACAAAAAGATGAAGTGGGAGATGAATATGCAGTTGCATATTCAAGCCGAGGATTAAAACCGCACGAAAAAAGCAATGCAGTTATTGAATTAGAAGCGTTAGCTTTAGCTTTTGCTGTAGAAAAATGTAGTCATTACCTGTGGGGTAGAAAAGTCATTTTCTACACTGATCATAGACCATTACAATGGTTATTGAAACACAGAGATGAAGCATCAAAGTTAGTAAGATGGGCTTTGAGACTACAGCCATACAATATTGAAATTGTTTATCGAAAAGGGAAGGCGAGTGGTAATGCCGATGCCCTATCTTTGGATGGAACAAGAACCAGAAAAGGAAGACTTAAAAGAAGGCAGATTAGAATGAACAATTTTTGCGTTAACTAGAGAAGCAAACACATTATCAGAATTGGTAGAAACACAAAAGTGTGATGACGAAATAAATATGATCAGACAAGCCATAGAGACAAAAGCAGTACCAAATGAATTTCAAAAGTACTGGGAAAAGAACAAAGAGAAGTTCATCTTGGAGGAAAGTCTCATTAAATACGTGGAAACGAGAGACAATGTGATATTGGTACCAAGCAAGTACCGAGAACCTTTAATGTTACAATATCAAGATGGAGCATTGGGAGGGCATCTTTCAGTACAACATACATTGTCTAGACTGAAATCAAAATATTTTTGGCCAGATATGAAAAAGATGTAAAACAATGGTGCCAAACATGGAAGATATGTGTTACCAGGAGGAACACTGGGAAAAAGCCACACGTACCATTAAAACCAATGCTTGTACTATCCACCCCGATGGAGATGACAGCCATGGACGTATTGAGTCCGTTCAAAGAATCAGCATGGGGAAATAAATTTATATTGGTCTTTTGTGATTATCTTTAAAAATGGCCGGAAGCTTTCCCGATTCCAAACCATAAGGCAGATACTATAGCAAGAATATTTGTTGAGCAAATAGTATTCCGATATGGAATGCCTTCAAAGTTATTAACAGATAGGGGAAAGACTTCATGAGTAATCTCCTCAAAAGCATCAATGACTATTTCGGTATATTGAAGCTAAACACATCTCCATACCACCCCCAGACAGATGGATTGGTGGAAAGGTTCAACGGAACCTTGGTCAACATGTTGGCGTCATATGTAAATTACGGACAAACAAATTGGGATGTGCATATACCATCGTGTTTGTTTGCATATCAGAATTCGGTACATTCGGTAACAGGGGAAACACCCTTCTACCTCATGTATTTGAACATAGTAAAATGCCGGTCGATTTGATTTTCTATCCAAAAGCAACGCAAAATTTAAGATGAAACCAATTATTTATTCGAAATGAGAGAAAGGATGCAAGAAGCTTGGGCAAAGACCGGTCTCAATATAAAGTATAATCAAGAAACAATGAAAGAACACTACTATCGGAAAGCGAAAGACCATGGATTCTAGGGTGGTGATTTTGTCATGTTGGAAAGCCATTCAAATAAGAAGGGTCTTTCACCAAAATTGATGAGAAATTTTAAAGGACAACCGAAACAAATGGGGTCTTGCAACTGGTAGCTAACAAGAAAGCTGAACCTATTATGGTACACGTAAATCGGTGCAAAAAGTGTGCTCCGCCAATAAAACAAAAACCGGACACAGCAAAAGTCGAGTATCCTAAATTAGTAATCAAAGAGAAGCAGACGGAAACAGTGAAAATTGAGTATCCAAAAGTAGTAATCAAAGAGAAAAAAGCAGATAAAGGAATTCTGAAAGAGCAATCCTAGAGATATCCATTGAGATCGAGACAGTTACCAAAAACAGTGACGTTTGCGACAATTATAAGTTGCATAATAGTGTTAACATATGCGTTTGAGATTTCCTACCTGTAGCCAAGCAGATGTCGAATAATGGATACCAGCGTACAGATAGATCATTTAGAATATTTTTGAAGCATTACTTCCAAATGAAGTATCCATTTCACTTCTCAACAGAGGAAAGTGAAATGACGTTTGATCTAGATGATGGAAAAAGAGAAAGAGTAATTGATAATTTATCACCAGAAACGGAGTATAGCTTGGAAATCCATTCATATATATTCAAAATATGAGAAAACAATGTGAGATTGATTATAAAGTCGCTTGTTATATCAAAACAGCAAACTTTACGGAAAAGGTAAAGATTTCACATGATGGGCAAACAGCTCTATTTGCACATAACTTCGGGAGCAAGAACCACAGACTAGTGGTATTGATAGTGATAGAAAATGGGGAATCTATATACAGTGCTGTCGTAAATGGATAATTAGACCAGCTAGAACCACAGAAGTGAATATCTCATATTATGAATTCGACTTAAAACGTGGTTGGTATACAATATATCGTGAAATACTAGAACTATTACTTCCGAAGAATGAGGAAGATAATGTAAAGAAACTAAGAGCAAGATTGGTGAATATCACCAAATGTAATGGAATAAATTTATTAAATATATCAAGTCTGAAATTGGCAGCGGAGAATTTAACTATCCAAAAGGTAAATTTAACGATCCCTAAAGAAGAGTTAACTATAAATTCAACAACCCTAAAAGTAAAAGGGTTAAGAGCGCTAAGACTCTCAGCAAATAATTGTAGATGCCCGATTACGAATAAGGGAAAAATCCCGCTATGCATAATAATTTCAATAGCAGAGGGAACCACTATAATGTTATTATTAATATTTATTGTCGCTGTGCATATGACCCATATAACGTTATTAGTTAACAGATATGGGGAAAATCAGTATGAAACTGAGGTATAGTGGGACAAAGTCTCACCATTTTGTAAGTAGTGTAAGTAAATTTTAATATGACTTCCGTGAATGTCACTAATTCTGGCAGTTTTATCACGATATATGATATGATACAAATAGTTAATCAGTTTATATTGTAGATAGCAGGAATTCCAATTCACAAAGCCCCAAATGAAGCACGCAATTTCAACACACGATAAAACTGTGAGCCCAATTAAAGCTTATACTTCCTACAAAGAAGAATTCGTCTACCGGTTCATGACGACTACCATTACATCACAAACTAACCACTTAATTCATAATTATTGGTATTATCCAAGACGAGTGGACATACCAAACGATTTTAAATTCCCGAGAGGCCCAAGGAGGCAAATGATGATCACAGTGGTAAAGTATGGTAAAACCCTCAAATTATCAGATATCTTTAGAGAATTTAAATATTGTCCCAGGGCAAAATCATATTTGGCTCCACGCCATTAACAAACCTTTTGTTGTACTACTAAGTGGAATGCCAAACCCTATTGAGTTGGAAAAGCATGGCACATTCGAATTATCATATTCAGATGGACGAAAAAAGAATTTACAAATAAAGACAACAGAACCAAACTCGATTGTTTGTCTGGAGATATTAAATTACCAAAAACCGTACAGAATAGCGACAGATTTGAAACCTTCCTGGTGTTATAACACAACTGAAGCGCCAATCCATAATTGGGAGTCCTTCTTGGGGAAGCATTTTACCAAAGAAGAAGAAAACCTATCCACTATTTTTGTTACAGCTGGATATGCCTTATCCCGAGTAGGCATGGATCCTGTTCTATTGAAGATATCTATCTCAGATTTCTCGGGACAACAATTGTTGAGTACAATAGTCACATCCAGAGAACCCATAAGAAATTACCAGACCCATCAATATCATTTAAAAAAACCTGATGTTCGAGGAAATTTGGATGACGAAGAATGTTGTCACATGATTAGAAAAATCTGTGACAAAAAAGATAGTAGTCGGATTAATGGTAAAAAAAGTTACTAGCGGTAGCCCATCTACCGGCTCAGCGATTATTAGGTATCCGAGATCTGGCTTCAATAAAAATCTTAGAAGATCGAAGGGTACCTAAGATGCAAGGATATTATCACTTGCCTTTTCTTTCCAAATATTTCCTAAAAAGGCTCCGGAGAGCTGGCAGGATTTAGTAGTAGACAATGAGGTCCGAACTATTAGAGAAATATATATGAGCATTCAAAATAAATGGCTGGATCATATATCAATTCCACAAAATACCCATTGTGAGGGTGACCAGCGGGTCGTCTAAAACGGAATCTACCTATGGTACTCAAAGGGGCAAAAATTCAGAAAGAAAACGAATTATATTCGCCTCCTAACGTTACGATCTGCGATGAAGATGAAGTCATGGAGATACCACTATATACTGAAATAAGAAAATCCCAAACACAAATAGCCCAAGTAACAAAAAGCGCGGCCAATCAGCCGGAGAGGAAAATCCCACAAAATACGAATGCTACCTTTCAGCAGGAAAATGTCATGAGACCATCCACAAGTAACCCGAATTATCCCGAAAAAGCCACAAGTTTGAAGAAGGTGGCAATCCCTCCGACGGGATAAAAGGCAAAGCCAGAAAGTGGTGGTATGAAAAACGTAGTAAAAAGATTGTTAAAGAAGAAGGAACCTATCAAACAAAGTCAACCACAAATAAAACTTTCACAGTTAAGTGTGGCAATACCCAATAAGATATTTAGTGAACCAGATGATGACATAGAAGAAGTGTCATATATACCCCCAAACGCTGAGTTACAAAAGCAATTAAAAGTAAAAACGGAGCCTGAAGTGGCCGAAAAATTAAGAATCAGCCGAGAAAATTTAATTTTGAAGCCAATTTGGTAGACACAGATGGATATAATCCAATGTGGTACCGAAGGCCAAGTAGCCACTGGCATCCAAGAGTTACCCAATATGATGAGAAAGAAATTACTCGCATGGCGACAAATTCAAAACCTAAATACCAAGAGATAGATGTGGACGAAATCCCATACTTGGTATCATCTGTCATACAAGTAAGCTCCTTAGACAAGGAGGCACTAGTCCTATCTTATGAAACGGAGACGATGGCGAAGAGACTCGCAAAATCTTTACGTGAGCATAAAGCGCGTAACAGATATAACTCAACAGACCCTCACTTATACCGCGTGCCTGAAGAGCCCTAATAGAACTAAGAAAATTCAATAACAGGAGAATCAGAGAGAAAAAGACATTTATATTTGTGATCGTGACATCTATGATTATTATTGACTTACGTTTCTGTTTATTATTTTTGTGATTATGTTTTGGTGTTGTTAATATTATTTATTTAATTTTTGTAGTAAATATTCTGTAAAACAAATGGTTCGCAGGAGGAATAAATATTTATTTTTCGAGGACGAAAATCTTTTTGGGCGCAAGATTTGTTAAGTACAGGCTCTTAGCCTAAAGATATTAGTCACATTGACGTCACTAAACGGTGACGTTTAAAATAATAAAATGACGTTCTAGTGACGTCACAGAATAAGTTACTAAATTTAGATAATAGTGGTGGGTTACTGGGTTTTCGCTATTTGTTTAAAACCATCTTATTGTTACCCCGGTAACGCCATATAAATATCACTTTGAACCACTCGGCACTCGTTGCTAGGCAACGTTGGAAATGTGTTCGAGTGGGTGGATTGTCCGCAAAAAGTGAGCGCTATTACTAATACTGTAATTGCTCGGACAATCCTTGGGTCCAACGAGCTGTCGTTAGAAGACCTATGCTCGCTTTAAATTACTGGGTCCCCGTATAGATTCTAGTGTACGTATGAGTTCCCCTATTTGAACTCATCAAGGAGAAGGAAAATAAATAATAAACAAGTATATATTTGTAAGCATATATTTGTTTTACATCGTAAACATATTTTATAATTTTGTCAAGTCTTTATTCAACAGTCGAGCGGCTCGGCGTTTCACGCGCTCTTTCCGTCCGGGTCGGTAGTTACTCGATGGTAAAGTAGTTGTTGGGGTTGCTATGGGAATTGCTGGTGGTGTTGTGATCGCCTCGCGACTGGCCAACTGAGTAGGGGCGAAGATGAGAGGATAGGTTACCGCTGCCCTCTCTTGACAGACGGACAGCGCAACTTCCAGCCCCTTTATTTGGATTCTCAAGCTTTGGCCAGTTGTTTTTCTTCGCCCCATCCTTTTTGTGCAGCGGTAAGCCTTTGGTATAGCGATTTCGCCTTCTTTGGGTCTATCCAGGTGGCCTTAGTTTGTTGGACTTCCCGAGCTAGTTGAATGATTTGCTCGTGTAGATTTCTATTGGCCTGCCTCGCGTGGATCAATTCAGCTTGTAGTACTTGTAAGGGTTCCATTTCTACAATGATCAACATTAAATCTTTCTAATAACTCCGATAATTAGCTGTACGATTAAGATTAAACAAGATTTGTAAAGTTTAGCTGATAGAATAATAAAGAAAAATGAAACTCGAATAACAGTTATTTATTTGGAAAATTGCGAAGAATTTTTAGTAATCACTGATCACGATCAGTGAGGTCGTGAGTCCTCAAAAAATTTCTTGATTCCTTCCTCCGGGGAGTAGTTTGGAATCACAAACACAAGCCGCTTTGTATTACGGGCCGGTCTCGGGGGGGGGTGGATAGACGTCCGCGAGTCGTCCTGCTGCGAGATCGTCCTCCACATTGGCCAGGAAGTCACTGGCCTGTTCTACTAAGGCGTTGACTCGGCATTGGTGCACCTTGAGATGGGCCAGAAGCGCCTGGGCCCGCACATGGATAACTTGGGCCGGACTTGGGCCACTAGATTGTCCTTCCCTTTTGAATTGGTTCATTGTGAGCTCTACCAGGAGCCTGTCTTCCTGCCTATTTTCTCCGGGCTGAGGCATGTAGGAGTACCTATCCTGGCTGACCTGTCTCCAGGCTTGACGCCACTGGTCCGCGATGGACGTAGGGACCCACTTGAAAGGTCTAGAGTTTTCTGAACAAAATCAGGATCAAATAAGGTTTGTCATTGAAATTCAATCGTTGTCACCGAAAATTGGGGTTTTTATCATAATTCAAAAGGAAAGACGCATTAACACAAGGATGGCGTTGGGCTCCTGGTCCTCCTCTCTAAGTTTACTTGTTACTGGCCTTGAATCCCTGGAATCGTCAACTCCTTCAGTGCTAGTATCTCAACGAAAAAACTCTATCATCTAGCTGAATGGGTTATGAACGCGTCAGTGGGGAACAACCTAGTGTTACTATGTTTCCCTTACCGTCCTACGACTATTTGATAATTATCCTTTCAGCTGATATCAAAATTTAGAATAATGAGTAAGAATAAATAACAAGGCGCATTGGAGTAAATTTAGCGTTTACTTGATTATGCATTCATATCAACGCAACAAAAATCATTCTCGTCAAAATTAATTGTCCGAATTTATCAATTCTTAATAAATCGAAGATATTAAAGTTAAGTTGGTGATGATTTTGGGTTCCTTATCCATTCATCGCAAAATAGTGAAATTAGGTGGTTCCTGGTTTGCTCCCTGATTAGCTGATTAAGGTAATCGATAATCTTAAATTGTTGATATTTGAATTCTCATATATTTATTCAAGGAATATAAAAATCTAATTAGGAATAACATTAACTCGTTATCTATTTACTTAAGAAAATTTAAATTAACCGTTAATAGCTTTATCTTCTCATGTATTTACCCAAGAACGTTTAAATTAATTGTTAATAACTTTATTTTCTTATATATTTATCCAAGAAGATTTAAAATAATTGTTAATTACTTTACTTTATTATATATTTATCTAAGAAGATTTAAAATAATTGTTAATTACTTTACTTTATTATATATTTATCTAAGAAGATTTAAAATAATTGTTAACGACGTTAAATCCTTATAGTTTATTTGATATTCATTTTCGGAAATTTTGAGTGAGGAATCGTAATCAAAATTTACCTTCCATCTGTGGGCTAGAACCCCGCATTTCTTCCCCGTTATTTATTCTGGTTGAGACGTCTCTGTCGGTACATTCATGAGTGAATTCATTTTAGAAAATTGTCGAAAAAACAAGCTTTAAACTGAACGGAAACCTGAACTTTCGCCTATATAATTGAGCGGATGGTGAGTGTGTTCGGTGCGTGTGCGTGATATGTTCATTCGCGTCTATTTTTCTTACCCGATATGTGACTTGTCGGACTTTTTACAAGTCACTGTCTCTGCTAGGTTTGGTGAGGTAATAAACTAGCAGGCCAACCGTATTTGTGTATCGATGCGCGCATGTATACTCTGCTGGGGTGTCTAGACAGCGAGAAAATTATTCTGTCTACGACACTCTAATGCATTGGTCCGGTATTGATGTTGATAAATTCGATACTTTTGATGAGCATTCGCAAATTTTAACTCGTCGTGGTGCTATAATTTGAAATGATTCTATTGCAGATGTCACTTTATTTAGAGGGTGATCGATAAATTTATGTTGCGAGGCTTCCTCTGTTCGAGTGGGTTAGTTCGAGGCTGTAGTTTCCGGGTTCGTTGATCGCTGTACAAAGTTGGCAATCTCTAATGGAAGATTTAATTCTCTATGAAGACGGTATTTAGCACGATTGGTTTTGGATTGCAGGTTGGTGGTCAAATCCTTGCTATGATGAGTTAATATGACTATATTATTTTAGTCGTGGTGATTGCATGGAACTGTCGCGGAAGTCGATAGTGTTGATTCGCTCAGCTATCCCTTGGCAGTGGACTCAGATCCAACTTGTCTTTGTCCGGTGGACATGAATTTGATCTCTACATTTGACCATGTCATCATGATTTATATTGATTATTATTCAATTTGTTTGATGTCAATCGGAAGATTTTTCGACTTTGGCTTTTTCGTGGAAATTTTATTTATTTATTATCTTATCGCGGTAATTTGTAATGATTCGTATTACCTTTCTATGCTCTTTGTGAATACTTGTGGAATTATTTTTATTTATTTATATTATTCACGGTTTAATCCGGCTTTTAATTTATCTCGATTCAAATTACTTCAGAGATTTTTAAATGTAGGCTACTATATCATGATTAACTTTGCTCGTCAATGAATGTTCTTATGGATTCGGACCTTGTCTAGACTAGTGATGATATTAATTTCTTGGTTTTCTTGGCAACTACGGCATGATATGGGATTTCGGGTTAGTGTCTTTACGTTATCAAAATCTTTTGGCCATATTTGTGGATCTCAATTTTTCGGTGGTACTCTGTAAGATCGTGGTGGGTAAAGTTTACTCGGTTCTCTTTAATAGTTTTATGTGATGCTAACTATTACGGTATTCATTGTTGGGAATTTTACCGGTGGTAAATGTACTGTGTCTGGGATTTGGATTCATTGAATTATTTTATCATTTATTTTAGAGGGTTAATTTGCTCAGGTTACCTTGGAGTTAGTATTAGTCTTCCTCAATTTAATTTCGGTGTTCTATTTTATATCAGGGTGGGTAACTAATTATTTTGTTGCTTTGTTATGAAAACGATGTCCAAAAATCTATGGTTTAAAGCCTGCTCATCTCCTATAGTGATGTCAAACATTCATAATAGCGCCCAGATTTCCCAAGCTTTCTAGGTCGACATAGATGGTTGAGGGTCATGGTCATAGTTTATTCTTTTAGTTATTTACAAACGTCTAACAATTTTGGTTGATAATTATTTTAGATTCACAACAACGATTCCATTTTTATCACCCCGTCACCTTCCCTTTGGTTGATCCTAGGCGCGTTGTGTTCATATTATAATTAGTGAGTGCCCACTGTACTACTCGGTGTGATGATTTTGAGCCGTGTGTAAAATAATTTAGGTCGACTTTAAAGAAATCGAGAAACGAGGAAGTAACCCAAAGACCACTTCCTTATTTCTCCTTCCTTCTATACGGAAAAATATTGACGTTCCGAACCCTGCGTTCCGCACGCCGGGTCTTCACGGGCACAGATCATCGGCGGTATTCCACGCACTTACACGAATCTGAATAATGTGTATGATTTTACTGACTTGTGATGTGTTTTGGCTGTGGGCCGGAAAAATTTCGACAAATTTAAGAAAAACAAGTTACCAATCCACAATCCATAAACCATAAAATATTACTCTCCCCACGCCGACATCCAAGCTGAGCTCTATCGAGGTTGCGACGTGGAGAGAGCCTCCAATAAAACTCTCACTCACCTAATAGATTTTTAAAAAAACTAGTTGAAGATTTTCAAAAACGATTTTCGATTAAAATTTATGTGAAAATGCATCGGTATATATACCTATTTTTTGTCTCTAACCTTGCGTGTTCTTTTTGCTTTAGTAAAACAAAATTCGACCTTGGAATTTTCTAGTATATTATAATCTTAATTTTTATTATTTTGCAATTTTATTTGATAATTTTTTATTTGTAATTATGAGGAAGTTTTATGATGAAGAAATTTTTTAAATTGAAAATTTTAAAAATTAAAAAGTTTAGATTAATTTTTAAAAAAAACAAAATAAGAAGATATTTTAATTAAAAATATCTTCGTAGAACATTTGTTTAAATAAGAAAGATTAAAGCAGAATTTTTTTGAGTTTGATATTGATTGAAATAAAATTTATGGAAACAAAAACTGATTTTAATGTTTTACAGGATGAACCTCCTAATATGGTGGCAGCGGTAAACACGGACGCAATCACCGAAAGATTGCTACCAAAGGTATTCTGCCAAGGGGACGATTTGGAAAAGTTCATTAAAAGATGCGAAATTTATTTCGACGCCAAGGGAATCACGCAGAAGAAAGACCAGGAAAGATTAACATCTTGCATGATTGATGAGGATCTCCTGGAAGTGTACGCCAAAACACTGAAAAAAGCCGAAGGATTCCAGGCTAGGTTGCGATTGGCATTCGATCGTGAAAGAGATGTTTTAAAGGATCTACAAAACTTGTTGAATTACAAGCGGAAGGGTGAAGAAATAGAAACGTATTTTAAAAAGGTGGAGGACCTTGTTGATAGGTTGTTCGAAAATAAAGAATTTACCAAAGAGAAATTAACAGCAAGGATGTTAATAGTATGTGCGGAGAATAAAGAACTTGAGAAAGAAGTGATACTACGGAAGATAAAAAGCACAGAAGAAATAAAGGAAACACTAACTCTGATGGACAAAGTAGAAAAGCAAAGAGAACAGATAAACAGTATGAAAAGTTACGCCAGAGTGGTCTATCAGGAACCACAGGGAAGAGTACAATACAAGAAGAAGAACAGAGAGAAGAAAGTATCCGAAGAGAAATGCCAGAATGCTGGTTATGCCACAAAATAGGACACAAGAAAATTGATTGTCCAATAAAAGGTAAAATAGAATGCTGGACATGTCATAGAAGCGGACATATAAGAAGAAACTGTCCAGATATAAAAGCTCCAAGATGTTTTGGGTGTGGGAAAGAAGGTCATATAAGAAGATTGTGTCAGGAAATACGCTGTGAAAGATGTAGCAGAAATGGTCATATATCCGAGGAGTGTTATACAAAGATGAGGTACGGGCAAGCGACGGAGAGACAAAGATTCACGGGAAACAGATACAGTCGAATAAATGGTATCGAGGAAGAAGAAGAAAGGGAATCGTGTGTAGAGACAAATGAAGATAATTTTAGGAAGACGTACCCAAACAACAGGGCTCCACCAGTAGAGGAGTTGGTTGGAGCCATATTCTAACAGAAAATTTGATGGGATATCCTCAAGGGGCAGAAAAGTGGGAGAATGTTGGAAGGGTAAGCGAGAAAGTATACAGGTTCCTAAAGAGAGAAATGTTTGAAGAGGAAGTGGAGAGAATTGGAACCATCGAAACGGAGCAGGTTGTTGAAATTTTGTATAACAGAATGCAAGGAAGGCCTAGTATAACAGTAAGGATGAATGGGGAAAATTTCGACTGTTTATTAGACACTGGGGCAAGAATCAATGTAATGAGTGTGAACTGTTTCAACAAGCTACGAGGACAACAATTGACGAAAAGTGACGATAAGTTACGATGCGCAAACGAGAGTACGATCGAGACAATAGGAAAAACGAAGGTGCAAGTAACCATTGGAAATGTTTCGAAGGAAGTTATATTCATTGTGGCGGAGAAAGTGACACCAGACGTGATTGGAGGAATCGAATTACAAGAAACATTTGGATTTAGACTGTTAAAAATTAAAGATATCGAGGCTAGTGAAAAAGACAAGAACTATATTTGTAACATTGAAGCAAAATTTGGCAGAAAAATAAAGTATGAAGAACGATTGATACGAGCGTTGGAGCAGTTAAAGATCAATGAAGATAGCAAATTAAAGGAAATTATAACAAACAGTGGAAACGTGTTTATGGCAGATAAATGGGATGTGGGTCGCACACATTTGGTAAAACACAAGATAGTTACAAGAGGTGAGCCGATAAACATAAAACCATATCGCCAACCACTAAATTTGGAATCAAAGATTGAAGAAGCAATACAAAATTTGTACGAAAATGGAATTATACGGAAATGTAACTCTCCATGGAATACACCGCTAATATGTGTATGGAAAAAAGAGAAAAAGGATATTAGACTATGCTTGGACTTTGAACAGCTGAACGCAGTAACAGAGAGGCAGGCATTTCCAATGCCAAACATAGACGAGATGTTGGATTTGTTAGGAGGATCCGTCTTTTTCAGCTCAATCGATCTAGGTAATGCATATTACCAAGTGGAACTAGAAGAAGAATCACAGGAGAAAACAGCTTTCTCAACAAAGAACGGACAATATTGTTTCAACAGAATGCCGTTTGGAATTGCAGCAGCACCAGGTACGTTCCAAGAAATGATGACAAAAGTATTAGGCAAAATAAAGGGAGCAATGGTGTATTTGGACGACATCTTGATTTATTCAAGCAGTAAAGAGAAACACTATACAATACTCGGAGAAGTGTTAAAGGCGATTGAGGAAGCAGGCCTAAGGATTAATCCAGAAAAATGCCAAATAATAAAGGAAGAAATCAGATTCTTAGGACACATAATCAGCAAGGAAGGAGTACAGACAGATCCATCTAAAATTCAGGCCATACAGAACTTTGGGAAGCCTAACTGCGTAAAGAAACTCCGAAGCTTTTTAGGTATTTGCAATTATTATAGAAGATTCATCAGTGGTTATGCAAAGAAGGCAAGGATGTTAGAACAATTATGTAGCGGACCAAGTAACAAAAAATTAGAATGGAGTGAAGGAACGAATAGCGTGTTTGAGGGATTGAAATTAGCACTCACGACGGCGCCAATCTTATGTTTTCCGGATCTGAAAAAAGAGTTCATTTTAGATACCGACGCTAGTTTCGATACCATTGGAGCAGTACTTTCACAAAGAGATAAAGATGGAAAGGAAAGAGTAATTGCGTATGGATCACACTCGATGACGAGCCACGAGAAAGGATATTGTATTACAAGAAAAGAACTATTGGCGGTATATTATTTTTGCATTCATTTTAAGCACTATCTCTACGGAAGAAGATTCACGCTCAGGACAGACCACAAGGCAATCACGTTTATGATGACAACCAAGAAGCCGATTACTTCACAATTCCAAACATGGATCAATTATTTGAGCAGTTTAGATATAAGAGTAGAATACAGAAAGGGTATTAATCACCAAAATGCAGACATGGTGTCGAGAACTAAATGTGACACGTGTGTTCAATGTCAAATGGCCCACGAAGAAGCTAAGAAAGGAAAGATAAAAACAAGATTACTAGACTCGATCAGAGAAGATGGAAGAAGCAACATCCAACATGGAATTGTAGAAGAAGTACGAAAGAAAACGATGATACCTGAAAATGAGTTACAAGAAACAATAAAGGAAATACATAGACTATTGTGTCATGCTGGAGTCGAGAAGATAGCCGATTATATGAAAGATAGATATGTTGGAAAACACCTGTGGAGTAAGATTCAGGAGATTGTTCGAAGTTGTGAGATTTGTCAAAAAACCAAGGCTTTAACAATAACAACGAAAGAACCAGTAAAAAGACAAGATTCGAAGGAAATGTTCGAAATTATATTCGTAGATATATGTGGACCGTTGGCAGAAACAAAAGGACGTAAGAAGTATATATTGGGCATAATAGATCAGTATAGTAAGTATCAAGTCTTGACAGCGATAACAAAACAAGACGAAGAAACAATAAAGAAAACGATTTTAGAAAAGTGGATTTTAAGATTTGGATGCCCAAAAGAGATAAGAGTTGATTGCGGAAAGGCGTTTGAATCAGGAATGATGAGAGAATTCACAAAGATGTTAGATATTAAATTATGTTTTTCGAGTCCATACCATCACCAAACAAACGGTCAGATAGAAAGACAATTCAGGACAATACGGGATTTGATAAATGCTACTTTACAGGATAGAAAGAAGACGGATTGGGCAGAGATATTACCAGAAGTCGAATTCACTTTAAATGCAACCAAACAAAAAACGACAGGGAAAAGCCCGGCAGAGATAGTTTTTGGAAAAAAGATTAGCAGGGAAAAATGGTACGGGTCCAAAGAAATACCGATAAAGGAAGAACTAGAAGAACAAACAAGGAGAAAATTCAATGTAGGAGAAGAAGTATTAGTAAAAGTAGAAACACGGCACAAAGGCCAGGACAGGTATGAAGGTCCGTACAAAGTGATAGAGAAAGTGCATGACAGACGATACATCTTAAGAAATGAAGATGGAAAAAGGATCGAAAGAAATGTGGAAAAACTTAAAAATTTCTTAAGAAGGGGGATATGAGGAAGTTTTATGATGAAGAAATTTTTAAATTGAAAATTTTAAAAATTAAAAAGTTTAGATTAATTTTTAAAAAAACAAAATAAGAAGATATTTTAATTAAAAATATCTTCGTAGAACATTTGTTTAAATAAGAAAGATTAAAGCAGAATTTTTTTGAGTTTGATATTGATTGAAATAAAATTTATGGAAACAAAAACTGATTTCAATGTTTTACAGGATGAACCTCCTAATAGTAATTTTTATTGAATTATTTCTAATTCAAATTCTTTGATTTTTAATTTTATTTTCATGAAATTTTCATTTTTGTTAAATTATCAAATTTCGGTCGAATTTGTTGGGTTTTCGTGTTATGCTTATTTTTATATCGTGTGGATCTTGTTGCATTTTGTTATTATTTTAATTTTATTTTAATGTTTATTATTGGTGGGTTACAGGGTTTCGAATCTTGCTTATCTTACGGGATGCCCCAGTAACGCCATACAAAATGATTCTTAGCTGCCACTTGGCACCCGTTGCTAGGCAACGTTGGTAATGTGTTCAAGTGGTGGATTGTCCGCAAAAATTGAGTATTATCGCTAGTACTGTAGTTGCTCGGACAACCCTCGGGTTCACGAGCTGTCGATAGAAGACCTGTGCTCGCTTTGCTCCGTCCCTTGTAGCAATTCAGGATTTAGTCCTTATTTGTCTATGGGAAGATGAGACGAAGGTCCGGTGATGTAATGCAAACATGCAAATGTATCCAAGGAGTAAATAATTTAAGAACATGACTACTCTATTTGAATCAACAACACACGTGGCATTTATGAGTTAGTGAGTTTTAAGCTGGGTTGCTCGACGACGAGCACGTTCTTTACGACCCGGCCGACGATTATTTGCTGGAGTGATGGACTGCTCCGCTGATTGGGTACTTTTCTGCGGCATCTGGGATGGGGCGAAGACGAGCGGATATGTTACCGCTTCCCCCTCCCGGCAGACTGCTAGGGCGACTTCGAGTCCCCGGATTTGAGTGCGCAGGCTCTGATTGAGCTGCCGCTCCTCTGCCCAGCCTTTCTGTGCTGCGGTTAGTCTGTGGTACAACGCTTTTACCTTTCCCGGATCCGTCCAGGTCGCTTTCATCTGTTGGACCTCTTTATTCATCTGGAGGACTTGGTGTAGGAGGTCCGCATTTGTATTTCTTACACGGTCTAATTCTGCTTGCAGGATTTGGGTAGCGGTCATAGCTATAACGAATAAGTTCATTAAATTTTTCTCTAATAATTTATATAGTTTATAGTTGTGGTTATCTCAAACATAGCGTTTAAGACAGTTATTTTCAGGTATCCGATTAAACGCAAAAACGGTTATTGAACATTTTTATTTAAACCAAAAAATCGAAGTCAGCTTATATGTATCGTTAGAGTCGTTGATATTTCTATTTTTCGTACGGCTTATTGCGATTTTTCTTGGGGAAGCCACGGGGTATGGGCGTCGGGTATCGCGGATTGGATGAGGTGGGTAGGCTTCTGCAATTCGCCCGGCGAGGATGTCTTCCTCTACATTGGCAAGGTACATCCTCGCCCTGACCACCTGCAGATCCACCTGCTCCTGCACCCGTTCCCTTTGGGTGAGGAGATTCTGCGCATTGATATATATCTCTGCCGCTGGGTATTGTTGTCCGGCTAGTCCGCACGGGTCGCGGTTTAGGCCCAGTAACCTCCAAGTAGTGGGGTACGGCCACTGCTGCTGGATTTTCTGAAAAATTTCCGCCTTTGGGGGTGGTTCTTGTCGAGCTTGCTCATTGGTCGTTGGGGCGTCATTCCATTTGAGCGGCATATCCTTTTCTAAAAATGCATCAACATCAGTTACTGTCTTATAGGGAAGAAAAACAGTTTATTTAAATAGTTCGTCCGCCTTTTCCGGGCGCTAAACTCACCAGTGACGGGTCGTTGCTGTTGGCTTGTCACGATTAAAACCTATCGAATGTTTAATGATTGGGGAAGTTATCTAGTTGAGGGATAGCACTTCTATTTTATCTATTGTAATGATTGTCCTAATGGTGAGCAGTTAAGTGTTAATTTACAACCGAGCTGTATGCCACAATCTCTCCAGTGTCAACGTTTATCAAGTTAGTGCTAGTGTCGAGGTGTTGTTAGGACCTATTCGGAGGTTATCATCTGCCTATTATCGGCTCTTATCATTCGTAAGTGATCATTTAGTGTCGGTGATCGTTTTAAAGTTGCAATCTTACAAGTTCAATAAGTACTAAGTGTGGTTATTCCCCTGCAGTTAGTTGGATTTCGTCAGATCTACTAAATGATGGGATCATTGAGCTAAGATTACGGTCTATCTGAGTTTAATATCGGTTAAATGCGAGAGACCTTGAATTTATTAATGCTTCATTTTAGTTAAACTAACGTCGATATTTACGGTGGTGTACTTTTGGCCAGAATTTGACCAGGATGGTTGCTGTTTGTGAGTACGTCTATCAGGTGAGAGGACATCCATCTTTGTGGATGTTTATTTGTTAGTGAATTTCGTATGTAAAGTCGACGGAGAGATCGCGAATTCGCATCTTCCGGTCGAGTTGTCTGACACGATCGATGTATATGAACTTCAAACTCTTATGTCTCATCCGGTTTATGTCGTCTTCAGATTGTTTCAATTCACACTATCGCTATAATCGGATTTCATCGCCGTGCAACGATTCGATTCGGTTAATTTATTAATTTAGCTGATTTTAACACATTTACCTACTAAATCTTTAGCGCCGTATACGTACCCCTGTTGTGGATTTTTGATGGATTGCTTCTCAGTGCTTATCCACTTGGGCTTATTACTTGGATGTTTTATTTACGGACTTATTGGAGATCATGTTATTCTGCATCCACGTCAATCGGCCGTAAGACTTATCTATGTTTGCAAAACTTTTCATGATTAACTTGTTGTATTATAAAGTTTTGTTTCTTGATTCTAATTATGCATTAATTGACTTCCGATTGTTATAATTTGTTATTACGAAGATCTACGGGGCTGAATAACTTAATTGAAGATTACCGTGATTTTGGTCGCCGAGTTAATTCGATCCATCTAATCTCACTGATAGTTACTCGTCATTAAAACGTGATCTTTTAAAAATCGACTTATGAGTTCTTTCATTCTAATTAATGAATTTAATCAATGCGTTAACGAATTTACTTATCTTTGGTCGCAAATCCTTAATCGGCTTCCTTATTCAACGAGTTTAAATTATGGATTAATATTATCCAATATTTACTTTGATTCTTTGCCGTAAAATATTTACAATCGGTGGTTATTTTAACTTTAATTTCTAACTTTAATTGAATTGAGTTGATGAATCACATGATTCCTATTCTTTTACTTCACGGGGTGGGAATTGCTTTAATAGTAGTAGTGATTTTATCTAATCAAAAAAAATTTTTTTTTTTTTTTATTTATTATCTCGAACTATTAATGTCATTTACCTTTAAAAATAGGTTTTATCTAATTTTACTCAAGACATTAAAATTAATTTACTTGTAGAAATAAGCTTTATCTAATATATTTAAACTAGGAATCCAATTTATTTCTAGTAATAAGGTTTACCTAATTTTATTACTTTAATTTACTCTTAGACATAAGTTTTATTAATTTAATTCACTTTTAGAATTAAGATCAACTACTACAATTAGCTATGAATTCAATTTTATTGCTAGCAATAAGTTTTAACTAATTTATCTCAAGTATTAACATGGAGTTAACTATATCAACGATTTCGATTTTCATTTTATTCCCGTACCCTGTCCCTTTAATAGACCTTAGACGCATATTGTGTTTATATTATATTTACTGAGTGCCCACTGGACTACTCGGTGTGATGATTTTGAGCCGTATGTAATATAAATTTAGGTCGATTTTACAGAAATGAGAAATGAGGAAGCAGCCAGAGACTTCTTCCTTATTTCTCTTTTCAGCTATAGGGATAATATTGACGTTACGACCCCTGCGTTCCGCACGCTGAGTCTTCACGGGTACATATCATTGGCGATTTTCCACGCTCTTACACAAATCTGTACTATGTAGATTTTGCTTTCTTGCGTTATGTGTTGGCTGTGGGCCGGAAAAATTTCGACAGAAAAATTTAAGTTTAGTTTATTTAAATATATAAACAATGCATTAATATTAATAATATTTATTAATTATAAACAAAAATGAATATAGTTACCATTCATTGCCAATCCATAAAAATCGCATAAAATTGCATATAATAAAATAAAACAAAATACCTCTCCCCCCACGCCGACATCCAAGCAGAGCTCTACCGAGGTTGCAAGGATGTGACGTGAATAGAGGGTTCCAAAATGAACAGTTCTCACCTAAAAATGAGTTGGAACGGTTTGAAAATAGTTTTAAACAAATTTGTAAAACGGTTTCAAAATAGTTTTTGAAAATGGTTTTTAAGGTTTGAAAATATGGTTAAATTTAATGTGAAAATGGATCAGTATTTATACCTATTTTTCTCGCATGTTAAATTTGATGCGGTAAAACAAAATTCGACCTTGTTATTTTCTAGTAAATTCTATTCTTTACTTTTATTATTTTTTGATTTATTTTATAATTTTTCATTTAGGATTTTTATTGAATTATTACTAATTCAAATCTTTTGATTTAAGTTTCATTTTCATGAACTTTTTATTAATTTTCCAAATTTGTCGAATTTGTTGTGTTTTCTTGTTATGTTTGTGTTGGTATCGTGCGAATCTTGGTGCGTTTTGTTATTATTTTAATTTATTTTTATGTTTATTATTTTATTTTTAATTCCCTTTTTTCTCATATTTTATAGGGTTTAATTGGTGTTTAATAGGTTTATTTAAATTGCATGTTATATTTGCGTGTGTGTTACTGATCCATTTAAACATTCCTCAAGGCCGTTTACGTTCTGGCCCAACATTATTTTATATTTTATTATCTTTTTCTCATATTTGATAGGGTTTAGTTGATGTTTTAATAGGTTTGAATTTAAATTTGCATGTTATATTTGCATGTGTGTTACCGATTCATTTAAACATTTACAAGGCCGTTTGTGTTCTGGCCCAACATTCATATGTTTCTTTCTGTAGCTGTAGGCTTTTCGAGAATTTTAATTAATCATTTGTTTTGTTTAATTTTTGTTATGTTTTTAATTTGTTTTAATTAATGTTTTTTATTAATTTTTAATCTCTTCTTGCAGTGTGTGTGTATGCGTAATGACCATATTTCATTAACTTTTTATTTTTGTCTTTTCGTTTTATAATTTTTGTTTTAATTTTGGTCGTAAGCCCAACAACTGTAAAATCAGGGCGGAACGCTGCTCAAATTTTCCGAATCAATGAAAATACTTTATCGAAAACTATAGAATAAGGATAACAACTATATAGTTTCAAAATATCAACACCCAGAAACCCCACCACTTATAAAATTGACCAATCAGCGCTGGTGGGATATACCGAACAAGTACTAGAAAAAAATTAACATCTCGTCTCACATAATTTCCAAGATACCTCGTTCCGTCCTTGATATGCGAAATACCAGATTGTCAAGTTAATTAAATTTATTGCAAAAATTGTGAACTTAGCACAAATTGGAAATGATTTTATAATTGAAATAATTGAATCATTTGCCGTTCTAACCACAAATAAATCCACTTTTGCATGAGAAATTACCGAAAAAATTTTGTTGCATTCAGATAAAATATTTCTACAGAGATTAACAAAATATTCCAAATCAATTCTATTTACAAATACAAAATTTCAGAGAAAACAAACACAAATGAAATTTTATTTTCATTATAAAACACCTTACCAAATTTTTTTTAAATAAAATTGTTGAAATTCATATTTTTGAAGCCAAGTTAAAATTACAAATTATTATCTACGCGGCATATCTAAAATATATTATAGTGATTTTTATGTACAAGTGATGAAACTAAATTTATGGATTATGAAGTTTGAAAGTTATGAATGTAGTCGAAGCTCATTTCAAAGCTAAAATTCAAAACATTACTTAAAAGAGCAACTTTTTTCATTAATTTTTAAGGCGCTGGGACAACAGTGGCAACTGCACAAGCAGCCATACATTTTCCAAAAGCTGCATTACATCCTATAATAACTGCAGGCGTTGAAGCCCCCGCAGTTACTGTACCAAATATAAATCCTGCGGCTGAATAACATGTAACCACTCCTGCAGCACAACAAGCTGAACATATAGCTCCACTTAAGGGCCCACTGCAAATAAACTTATTTATTATACAGTACAATAATATTATTAGTTTATTATAAATTTTTTTTGAAGCATAGAAAATAATTACTTACCTAATTACACAGGAAATAAATGATATCCATAATGCAAAAATAAAAATTTTCATTTGTATATAATTAATTATCTAATTAATTATCTAATAAATGATATAATAAATGATATAATAAATACTTGGAATTCCCGTGACTTTGTTTATTAATTTATAACAAGGGCGAAAAGATAAATAATGTTATAATAAAAAACTTTACATTTGAAATTTATTAATATTGATATAATATTTTCAGTGAGAATGATATTTAATAGTAATATTTATAATAATTATTTTAATAAAATTGGGAAAAATAACAAATTTATTATAAAAATATTTATATTTTTACAAATTAACTTTCTCATTAGTGCTGGGCACCTAATGGGTGAAAATGGATAAGACTTTTACGACCACTTTCAAGGGATTCCCACCAGATGCGTGCAAAAGAGATATAACCATTGGATACCCGTCAAAAATGACGTTGGAAATGTATTCCAATGGGCGGTTTTTAGTAAAAGGTTAGCCACATTACCATGACTGCTAATACTCATGGTGGGTTTCTGGGTTTTGATATTTGAGACTATATGGTTGTTACCCAGACAACCCCATACAAATATTCTTTCGCTTACCACTCGGCACCCTTTGCTAAGCAACGTTGGAACTGTGTTCGAGTGGGTGGATCGCCAGCAAAAAGTGAGCGATATTGCTAATGCTATAATTGGCCTTACGATCCATGGGTCCAACGAGCTGCCGATAGAAGGCCTGTGCTCGATTTCGATTTTTAGGTCCCATTATTCTCCTATCTCTTTCAAAGGTTAACCTATACTCTCATATCATTATTGTTATGCCCATTCCCATAGTCCTTCTTATCGTCGTCCGTGTTGATGATTATTCTATGGCCTGTACACTCTTTGTAATGTTAAATATTCACACAGTATCTCTCTTACCATTATCCCTATTATAACCGCAATGTTAACTATTATTGATACTAGCAGTGTCATTGTTACTGTTATATGTATTACCTTTATTAATTGTTACTACTATTACATTTATTATCATTCTAATTACTATAATTACCATTACATTCTTTATTATTACTACTATTATTATAATTATTGTTGGGCCAGCACACAAATAGCCCTGAGAATTGTTTAAATGCATCAGTAATACAGCACAAAAACCCAGCACCAAGATAACTTAAAATTTAAAATACAACACCAACTAAACATTTTAAAATCTGAGAGAATATAAATAAATATAAAATCAAAAACATAAAAGTAAAATAAAATAAATACAAAATGCATCAAGAACAGCACGAAATTTACATAAAAAATAACACAATAACAAGAAAATTCGACCGTAAAATGACCATTTATATAAAAGTAAAAATTAATGAATTAAATGAATAAAAATAAAATATTTTTTGGTTGAATAAATTTATTTAAAAATGTTAAAAATAAATCACCAATTTAAATTAAGAAATAAATAAAAATTTAACTTAGATAACACAAATAATTTCAAAGTCGAATTTTGTTTAATCGCAATAAAACTAACACGCAAGGTTAATGCCAAATTATAGGTATAAATACTGATGTGTTTTCCCAAATTTTCAACTACTACTTTGTAGTATTAATTTCAACCAAATTTAAGATGCACATTTTTTATAAATCTTACTTTGTTGTGTGATTTCTTTTCAGATATTTTCAGATCATTAATCTACAATTATAAAGATTTTCAGGTTATTAATCTACAGTTATGTTTTGTAGCAATATTTTCAGGTTATTAATCTACAGTTATGTTTTGCAGCAATATTTTTCAGATTGTTAATCTACAGTTATGTTATTTTGGTTTATGTACATCGATGCCCGATTTAAAATTTGTTTATATGAATGCCAAATATACAGTTTATGCATCGAGACTTTTGCCTAATTCATGTGGTAATTTATTTTTTCTATTATTTTATTTTTGGTGGCCCACAGCCAAAACATAACGCAAGATAGAAAAATAAAACACACTATCGAACTGTGTAAGTGCGTGTAAAATCGCCAATAGTTCGTGCCCGTGAAGGCTCCGGCGTGCGGAACGCAGGAGTTGGAACGTCAATATTATCCGTACATAGGGGAAATTGGAGGGTAAATGAGTAGTTTATTGGCTGCTCCTTCATCATCCGTTTCCTGTAAAATTTTTAACAACAATCGGCTAAAAATCTCTAACACCGAGTAGTCCAGTGGGCACTCATTAATTATGAAATGAACATACATAAATCTTAAGGACAAAGAGAGGGAATGGGTAGTGGGGAAAATTGCGAAATCGTTGCAACAGTTAAAATGAACAGCCATCGGAAAAAGATTAATCCGAACGACCAAAATCATGAAAAATAATGTTTTTAAATAAGAATTAAATAAATTAATTTGAGTTGAGGCGGAAAATATGGGCGGGACGCTGCTCAAATTTTCCGAACTAATTCAAATACTTAACAAAAATAGTAACGTAAAAATGGAACGTGTAAAATAAGGGCGGAACGCTGCTCAAATTTTCCGAGTCAATGAAAATACTTTGTCGAAAACGGTAGAATAGGGATGAACCATAAAATAAGGGCGGAACGCTGCTAAAATTTTCGAATTTACAAAAATAATTTATCGAAAACCGAAAAATACAGATGGACTACGGCTAATGTTGTATATCAATAAAAAATTATTTTATAAAGCTGAGGAATGAGGAAGGATCCCTACTAAAAACTCGATAATAATAATTATAATAATAATAATAATAGTAATAATAATAATAATAATAATAATAATAATAATAATAATAATAATAATAATAATAATAATAATAATAATAATAATAATAATAATAATAATAATAATAATCATGGTATTTGTAGTAATGATGATAATAATTATGATAATAATAATAGTAGTAATAATCATAGTGGTAATAACAATAATTATAATGGTAGTTATAGTAACAAAAATAATAATATAGGAAATAGTAGCAACAATTAAGAAAGGTAATATATATAATAGTAACAATGATGATGCTAGTAATAATAATAGGGAACATTGTAGTTATAATAGGGATAAGGGTAAGAGATGTACTGTGTTTACTTAACATAACCAAGGGTTTACAGACCATAAAATAAATCATCAACATGGACAATAATAAGAAGGACCAAGCGAATGGACATAAAGATAGATGATATGAGAGTATAGGTTAACATTTGAAAGAGATAATGGGACCAAAAAATCAAAATTGAGCACAGACCTTCTATCGGTAGCTCGTTGGACCCATGGATCGTTCGGTCAATTATAGCACTAGCAATAGCGCTCACTTTTTGCGGACGATCTACCCACTCGAACACAGTTCCAACGTTGCTTAGCAACGGGTGCCGAGTGGTAAGCAAAAGAAATATTTGTATGGGGTTGTCTGGGTAACAACCATATAGTTTCAAAATATCAACACCCAGAAACCCACCATTATTACTATTATATTTATCATAATTATTGTCATTATCATTATAAGTGCCATGATCATTATTATTATTATTATTATTATTATTACCCTCATTATTATTGTCATTATTATTATCAAATTTTTGTGTAGAGATTCGTC
This sequence comes from Schmidtea mediterranea, assembly GCA_022537955.1. Classification (NCBI taxonomy): domain Eukaryota; kingdom Metazoa; phylum Platyhelminthes; order Tricladida; family Dugesiidae; genus Schmidtea; species Schmidtea mediterranea. The sequence continues at coordinate 64,277,797 of CM039679.1, read as the reverse complement.
CTTATTCCTCGGCTTAAAAAAATATACTTTGCTTATTTAAAATTTTAGCCGTATCCCATCCTTATTTTTTCAGTTTTCGACAAAGTATTTTCCTTGAGTCGAAAAATTTTAGCAGCGTACCGCCCTTATTTTACAGTTTTATAAGAATATTATACTAACAATTGAACAACATTCCACTTTTACTATACTATTTTCTATAAGTATTTTAGTTAATTCGGAAAATTTGAGCAGCGTTCCGCCCTGATTTTACAGTTTTACGATAACTGTTTTAACTATTTATGAAAATTTGCGCAGCGTTCTGCCCATATTTTCCGTCTCAATTCAACATAATTTATTTAATTCTTATATATTATTTAAAACATTATTTATCATGATTTTAGTCGTTCGGATTAATCTTTTTCCGATGACTATTCATTTTAACTGTTGCAACGATTTTGCTATTTTCCCCGCTACACTTTCCCTCTCTTTGTCCTTACGATCTATTTATGTTCATATTATATTTAATGAGTGCCCACTGGACTACTCGGTGTTAGTGATTTTGAGCCGATTGTTGCTTAAAAGTTTTATGTCGATTTTATCGAAATTGAGTGCAAGAAAGTTGAGCCAAAAGACCCACCCTCGAGCTACCCCCTTTCGCTATTTAAGTTCAGTGATTTGACGTTACAGTTATCTCTCACAGGCACGAGCTATTGGCGGACTTACACCGCACTTACATTGCTCGATAACTATGTGTAATTTTACTGACTTGAAATATGTTTTGGCTGTGGGACAGGAAAAAGTAAATAAATATTACCATACCAATTGGGTAGAAGCTTCGATGAAATAAAATATTTATTCATATAATCGTCAGAAGTTCGTCAGTACACATTGGTAAATTTGCAGTAGCATAATTCATAACATTTTCAATTCATAGCATTAGTTATCAATTAATCAGTTCATAGTCACCCATGAGTTTAGCTGTAACGCACACTACTAAAATAAAATTGCTCAAAATAAGTCTCAAAGTGAGACTGAAAATCAATACAAAAAAACAGGATTGTACTCATAAGACTGAAACATAAGATTAAAAATTTGTCAAAACGCATCAGTATATATACCTATAATTTGACCTTAACCTTGCGTGTTAATTTTATTGCGATTAAACAAAATTTGACCTTGAAATTATTTGTGTTATCTAAATTAAATTTTTATTAATTTCTTAATTTAAATTGGTAATTTATTTATAACATTTTTAATTAAATTTATTCAGCCAAGAATATTTTATTTTTATTCATTTAATTCATTAATTTTTACTTTTATATAAATGGGGAATATAAATTTTATATAAATTTTCTTGTTATTATGTTTTTTTAATGTAAATTTCGTGCGATTCTTGATGCATTTTGTATTTATTTTATTTTTACTTTTATGTTTTTGATTTTATATTTATTTATATTCTCTCAGATTTTAAAATGTTTAGTTGGTGTTGTATTTTAAATTTTAAGTTATCTTGGTGCTGGGTTTTCGTACTGTATTTCTGATGCATTTAAACCATTTTCAAGCCCGTTTGTGTTCTGGCCCAACACTCATGAAAACCTTTGGGTTCACGAGCTACTATAGAAGGTATTCACGCTCCTTTTAATTACGGGTCTTTCTCTCGCTAATTTATTTGAAATAAATTCGATCGTTCAATCACTTTATTTTATTTTAAAGGTACTATTTATCGAATAATTTAAGTTATTGCAAAACGAACATCGATTCAAATCCAGAACATTTTAATTATTATATCACAAGATTATCTGAGGTTATTAGAAGATGTGGTTCCAAATTTCTTTATCTGACCCAGTAAAAAAGCGGTCTTCAATCTGCGCCTTCTTACTCTTTCCGCTTTTGGTGTGACATTTTTGGTGATTTGGTTTAGTATGTGGACCATTACTGTTGCTGGGTACTGATAGGTAAGTACTTTATATAAGTGGTCCAGGGGAGAACTACTAATTCCTATACAGTACGCACACAACAATTACAACCACTAGGCACCCGTCAAAAAATTGACGTTAGAGATGTGTACTAGTGAGTGGAAGATTAGTAAAATGTGAGCCCCTTTACAAAATCTGCTACTGCCCTAAGCTTCCTTTTGTTCATGAACTACCACAGAAGGTTTACTACCCGAATCATTTTTAGTCCCCTTCTAACTACCCTTTCAGTAACCTTGGAAAAATATAACTGTGGTGTAAGTAGTGTTTATAACCTTGACCTCTTGCATACAATGCTATGCGACTGCCACTGGTTGTCCGTTGCTAAGCAACGTGGTACTGTAACCAATGGTTTTGAGACCGTCAAAGGTGAGCTTTGTTTCCAAAACTGCTAAGACCCAGTCTGCAGCTGGTTCAGCGAGCTACCGCTAAAAGGTATGTGCTCGTCTTGCTTATTTAGGTTCCTCAATTCCTTCATGTTTTACTTTATGTGATGCATAACTCACGTTCTTAAAACTCGTTTATTGCGTTCACGCTCGGCTTTTCTTGGCCTAGTGTGCATTTTTGGTTTGCCTTTGGGTTTCTTGATACCCGACTGATCTTCGTAGGCAACTTGTGCCGGGCGAATACCAAAGGGTATGTGACAGCACTTCCTCCTTGGTTTGCCGCTACAGCACCCTCGAGTCCACGGATTTGGATCTTTTGGGCCTGGTTCAGAGTTTGAATTCTGGGATTTTAAGGGGAAAGGGATTCGAATTTCTAAATTTCGATCACAGTTTCTATTAAAAGAATGTTATTAGAACCTTATACACATGTCACTCGACCAAACCACTCCTGGAATAAATAAATTAAACCGAAAAATCTTCGAAATTGACGGAGTTCTACGCAACGCTTACATCATTTCACAAACCATTATATTTTGTCTTAATATGTACATTTCCTTTGAGTAAATTTTCATCAACTTTAATTGCTATAAAAGTATTTCCAACATTATTTTCGATTCAATCTAAAATTTGCTCAATTATTTTAGTGCAACAAAATAATAACAAAACTCTAGACGTGGAAAGATTCCGACGAGATATCACCCATTACCTCAACGAGACCCTGAAACAGAGCTAGCCAGGTGAATTGATGATACGAAGATATCGCCGAATGGAGGAAACCTGGACGCGACCAGAACAGGCAAAGAGATTGAATCAACAGAATGAGTTATTAAAATTAAAGAAGGAAAATTACCATCTAAAGTTAAAAGAGACGATAGGGGCAAAAATTGGGCACCACCCCAGCACGTTTTCGAGCATTAATTCAAGTATCATATGGCCGATCTCAAACTCCACTCCAATCAATACCCAAAAAAGTTTTGGGCAAAAACTGATGTAAGCCCTTAATTTTATTTGGCCAGCACGATAATGCCTTTATACTGTTGAACGGTAAATCTAAATATTAAAGAAAAACGAAAAATTTAAAAGGAAAATAAAATAATTAAAAAATTGAATCAAGTTTTAATATATAAAACTTGAAAAATGAATAATAAATCAAAAAATTAGAAAAAAATAATTTAAAAAGTAAAAAATTAAAATTCTATGTTTTACCGCATCAAAACACACAGAGGGAAAATCGTGGTATATAAGGCAGTGCTGGACAAGCAAAATTCAGTACGTTTTTTCAAAATTTTATTTATCTAATTATTTGCACGTACTACCAGTTTTTAATTATTATTATTTTAAAAATTGTATTTTTGGATAATCTCAAATTATATAAACAGAAGTAAATTTTTTTTGTTATTGTAACTCTTTTATCATATATGGATTTTTATATTTATTGACGATATTTATATCTGTATTTTACTTAAAAAATAATTTTTAATGGACAATTTAGTTTTTTTTTGTTTTATGCAATAAGCTTTTTTTATTTTTTAAATAATCCATCATAATGAATTGAAAAGCGACTATGATCGAACTCCATCTCGACGGAGTGACATCGTAAATTAAATTATAAATCTAATATTACACAAATCTTTCGAGCGAGAAAGTAACTGAACAAACAGGTTTACGTTTAGGTGAATTGAATACCCGTTATATACGGATATTCTTATGACACCATGAAATAATGAATTAAACTTCAGTGATAATAGCGTTTCTCGTTCATTACTAATTACGCGTCATCAGGAGCTTAAGGGTTTTCAACTGTAACAAGAGAAAGTCTCTGAGGGTATTGATGAGGTCTATTCTAGTTGTTCAACAGTGGAGATAGTTAAAAATAGACGCCATCCTAAACTCGGTAGATCCCGACGAATAGGATAATGTTTATAAGTAAACCTAAATTTTAATATTATTATCTTAATCTAATCCTTTGTATGATTCTTTACTACATAATTAGAAAATATATTATTTAAATTAGTGCAAACCACCAAAGCGGATTTCGAGAAGTTTTGCAAGAATGTAGCCAAATATCATGAGGAGGCTATGAATCAATCCCAACGTGCAGAGTCCCGCCCGGGTGAGGCGAAGAAGCTCCATCAGCAAATAGCCCAAATGAAGCAGCTATACGAAGAAGAGCTTACTTTGTCTAGAGCTCTGAAGGTCAAAATCCGACAACAGGCTTGCACAATAGCAACTCTTGAAACCAAATAAAAAATCCAAAATGATCTCATCCCAAATCCAACATATACGGAAACCGAACTGTTCCCAGCCGAGGACACTTTCGTTGTCGAAGTAAGGGCCTCAACCTCCGTGCCACCACCGGAACCGACACAAATGTAGTGACCACACCTGATCGAAAACGGCCACCTCCGGCAAAACCAAGGCCTTGGAAACACAAGATGGACCGAAACCGATTGACAATTTACGTAAAAGCCAAGAATTAATGAAAAATTTGAATTAAAATAAAATAATTTTGGTTAGAAATAATTTAAATAAAAAATTTAATGAATAAATTGTCAAATTAAATCAGGAAAATAATAAAAATTAGAGTTAGATTAGACAAATAATGTCAAGGTCAAATTTTGTTTTATCGCATTAAATTTAACACGCAAGGTTAGGGTCACAGAATAGGTATAAATACCAATCCATTTTCGTATAAAAATCAATCACTTTTGAGGGATCACGTTTTCTCTTAAAAAGCTCTTACGTTGTTTAACAGAAAAAACAGTATTGGATCACAAGCTTTTGGAAACAGTACTCGAGAACGTATACATCTGTGAAATTATCGGAAACTTTTAAAAGTGAACATGAACGAAGACTATGCCATATGAATGATGCAACTATGTAAAGAATATTATGGAAAATTATATGATATGAAAAGATGAATTTGTTTTCACTACTTTCGAAATTTTTCCGGACCAAAGCCACACAACAGCAAATAATTAAAATCATACATCCCTATCGAGTGGTGTAAGTGTGGTTCATCCGCCAATAGCTCGTGTTCGTGAGAGACCTCGCCGTGAGTAACGACGAGGCTCGAACGTCAAATCATTCGCGCTTATAGGGGCAGTGGGAAGATCGGGAACTAGTCTTTTGGCTGACTCCTTTTCCACTCACTCCCGAAAAATCGACCTAAAATTTCTATACTTATCGGCTAAAATTATCACACAGAGTAGTCTAGTGGACACTCTTAAAATCTAATATAAACGCACGAATACCTTAGGATCAACTTTTGTTAAAGGAAAGGGGCTTTCTCAAATCGATGTAACGATCATGTTAAAAATGATTAAATAAAATTCGGTTAATCGCAATAACTCATTCAACAGTGGGATGATCATTAACATGTAGATAAACTAGAGGGCTTCGCTTGAAAATTAGGATAGTAATCGCGAATAAATATGTAGAGAAAATTAAATAAGAAAAATAAGTCAACTAACATATAAATTATTTTATTATTAATAAAAATAATTATAACACATAAAGACAGACCTCACCCTTTCGTAGAGATAAAAAAAACAACGAGGAAGTCCGCCTCGTGTCTTTGAAAACGAACGACATCCCACCATCTGAAATCCACCGATTGACGAAAATGCCCACAAACATCTAAAATTTGGGGTTAACATATTATAATAGTGAATGAATAAACAACTAATAGGTATTAGAGATCGGATGAACTTTCCCTGGAATAATAAGTGTTGAAAATGATGTAATCATGAAGTAATTACTCAGGAGATTGGAGCAGCCGCACACTAGCTAATTCTCGAACACTCAACTTGCGTCTCCAAGAAGGAGTAGGAAAAACTCTACCACCAAGGTACCACGACACATCGCGTGGAGTCAATGACAATTGCTAAGATTCCCCGCATAATCTACTAGTAGATAATGTCTAACAGAAGTTGGTGAGAAAAATCGTTTCACATCAACCAATGAGAAGTAGCCACTTGTATTCAGAATCATGTGAGCCATGACTCATGTGTTCATATAAATAACCGATGTCAAGTGAAATTAGCACCACTCTGTCATGAATATGCTTAAGAAACTTTTTGCAAAGAACTCTAACATCAATGTACAGGAAAAGGATCAATAAAGGAAATCGGGAAATTTCGCTGTGAGTGACGATGCAAATCAAAGGAATTTTCAGAGGTCTCGCGTTAATCAACAAGAAAAAATGAGGGCCAGAGATAGCTTACTCCGGTAAGATAGCTTACTCCATAAATTCTTAATTTGATGGAATTAGAAAACAATATATCTTATTTTAAAACTTAGAATTTTGTTTTGTTATGTATTAGTTATTTTATTTCCATTATTATGGCGATAAAGAGGGAACCAGCTCGGGAGGTACACCACGAAGCCGAGGAGGCACTCCACAAGTTCGTGCAACTGGAACAAAGATATAGATGCCTGGCCAACCAACAGCGCGGAAGATTGGCGAAGATTAATATAGACATATCCAGGGGACGCATTCCGATCTCCGACGGCTACTTACCAGAGTACTGTGTAGCCTATGACCCGAAAGATCCTGCATTCCTAGAGCTTAATGCGCCAGTACAACTGGTTGTTCCCAAACATCTGCTACAACCAGACACTCGAGAGATACTGGAGGATAGAGGAAGAGAAGAGCACGCCTATTCTTGACGGCACCTATCGCGTAAAAGACCGCACGGAGATTAAACCTGTAATTGAAATAAAATAAATGTTTTCTTGATCGTTAATTTGGCAAAATTGAAAATTAATTTAGTTTATTTAGGAAGTTTTATTTTAATGGTAACTCCTTATGACGTAATAATTTAGAGTAGTTAGTTAAGGTCACTGCTTATAGTTTTTATTCGCTCAATAGAAATTGAATCCATTTTGCCCCAAAATATTCTACTTTTGTTGTAATATTGCAGTTAATGCTATCAATTAATGTTGCCAATAAATTTTAGCAATGGAAGCGATCAGAAAAATTGGGTCAGAACTGAAAAAGCTTCGACAACAAAATATCAACCTGCATCAGCAGTGCATCCAACTCAGCCGCGAGCTCCAACGGATTAAGGCTACGTGGATCGAGCCGCACTGAGTAAAACGGTTGTATCAAAAGATAAAAGCGGCTCAGAAGGGATGGCAGGAGGAGAAGACCCTAAACCAGGCTCAAAAGACCCAAATCCGTGAGCTCGAGGGTGCTGTAGCGGCGAGCCAAGAGGGAAGTTCTGTCACTAACCTTTCGGTATTCGCCTCGGCACAAGTTGCCTACAAAGATCAGTCGGGTATCAAGAAACCCAAAGGCAAACCAAAAATGCACACTAGGCAAAGAAAAGCCGAGCGTGAACGCAGGAAGCGTCAGAATCAAAGTCAATAAACGAGTTTTAAGATATTTGATTAATAAAGTTTGATTAACCATTGGTTACAGTACCACTTTGCTAAGCAACGGGTAACCAATGGCAGTCGCGTAGCATTGTATGAAAGGGGCACCACTAACCTCACATACAAATTTGGAGGCTCAGCCTGCATAAAATGATTTTCTTGTGCAAATGAACGAGAGGGTACAGGTACAGGACTTTTTTATCAAACCGAAATGTCGGGACGACATTTTGTCGGACCATGGAGAGATGATGAGCTAAATAATGGAACTTAACAACAAACGATGGGAAACGATCGACTTATCTACGATGAGAAAACAATTCGATGAAATAAATTGCTCTCCCACCAAGTACAAATTCGGGGACTCAACCGGGATAAAATGATTTTCTTGTGCAAATGAACGAAAGGGGACAGGTACACGACTATCTTATCAAACCGAAATGTCGGGACGACATTTTGTCGGACCATGGAGAGATGATGAACTAAAGAATGGAACTTAACAACAAACGATGGAAAACGATCAAATTATCTACAAAACCAAGAATACAGTTCGATGAAACAAATGGCTCACCCACCAAATACAAATTTTGGACTCAGCTTCGTCAATGAGAAGAATCAAAAACGAGAAATGGAAAACGACCAAAGTAGCTACATAGCTACAGTTCAAGAAAAACAGTTCAACAAGATAAATAACTCGACACCAATCACAAAGTTGGGGGACTCATCAACAAGGAGATAAAACAGATAAAACCATGGGAAACGATCAAACCGACTTCAATAAGACGTAACGCACAAACGACAAGACAACTCACACATGTAAAATAAACGACATCTAATTAAAGGGTAAAATTGGAATAAAATAAAAATGGGGTAAGCTAAGAGAATAAAATAAATAAAGGGGAATAAAATAAGATTGAAACGGGTTGAAATCAGATAAACCAACAGGAATAAAGAGAATGAATGATTATAAACTAATATAATGACTGAATTGATTAATGTTTTATTGGAGCTAGCTAAACAAATAAAAGCGAAACTGAGAGAAATATTAAATATCGAAAACGAAAACCTAGAGGAACGGATAAATAAATAAATATTAATGAAAAAAGTTAGAGAAGACGTTACATCGATTTCGAGCCTGTATTCCGATGAATTATGTATTCTGATAAAATTGAGGAAGTAACAACCGAAAGAATATACGAGATGCTGTTCATGAGATTGGAAATAGCGGAATTTGGCAGAGTGGAGTATGATGATGGAAAAGGTCGAAACAATTAAGGAGGAGATGACGCAGATGATGAAAGAACAAACTAAAGCCTATCGAGAGTGTTATGTATGTCGAACAGAGGAGGCACGAGTAATGGTGATACCCTGCGGGCATTTAAACTTTTGACAAGGATGTTCACAAGGATCGCATTGTGTGTTGTGTCGGCGGAAAATAAAGGAACGAATAACGGTGTTTTATCCGTAAATTTGTTGTAATAGCTTGCAATAAATTCATATTGTTTGTAAATGATTAGTTACTAAATAGGAGCAAATAAATGACAATAAGTAAAATAAAATTAACATACGAAAGCCGAATCAGGGAAAAATTGAAATACATGCACAGAGACACAAAAGGAGCGGAATCTATAAATACCACACATTTTGACGGAAAAATTTCGACAACTGATAGATAAGCTTCCTAGTGCATAGTTTTTTTTATGTTTTATCTATATTATATGAAGATAGGACGAGGAAAAGTGATAACCCGAGAAAAAAGTTATAACCTGAGCTATCAAAACGATAGAACGCTCACCCGAGGGAAACCTTGATCAACCCTATTGAGAAAGGAAATGGTAGGCCAAGTCGCAAATGTCAATAGGCAGACGCCGAAAGATTGATCACCTTTTTTGGGAGGTTTGTTGACTCGATTACCTCAAATTTTAATGGAAGAAGTGAAAGGATGAACCAAAGGGTTAGGGCAAATGCGCAGTATTTAAACGCAGAAGGTGAGAGAGGCAAAATGTCACGCAAAGGTACCTAAGAATATTTTCCCTAGATGGTGGTAAGGCACCAGAGGACAGCAACGGACTGTCGAATTTAGGGTGTTATCAGCCAAGGGACTGATAGTGCTGAACTGCTCGATGCACAACCCGGATACCCACACCGAGTATTGAGGACACCAGGCGGTAGGTGAGATGTGAACTAACCGGTAAATGGTTCATACTCGAAAGTCCTACTAAGGATCAGATTGAGGCAGCCAAGCAGAGCTGGAAATCTGACGCGAGGCGGGCAAATGGTAGACGGAGAAGGCCATAGAGAGCCAATAGAGATAAAAGATTATAAAGGCCCATAGGGCGCCAGTAGAGACGATAAATTTAAGACCACAGCGTACCAATGGAGAAAATTAAGATTTAGATAAAGGCCCATAGAGCGCCAGTGATTTAAAAAAAAGGAGACGATTTTATGATAAATCGGGGAGATATAGGAAAAATAATTAACGGAATGAATGATGATATGATTGCAGCGATTTATTGAATAAAATATAGATAATTGATGCGACTATATAGATAACTGATAAGACTATATAGATAATTAATACGAGGATGATAGATAATTGATACGAGATATAGATAATTTAAAATGGACTTAAAATGACGGGGGTGAATCAGACGAAAAACGATCATAACGGAAAACGCGAACAAGGGATAATAATGTATACAGTATAGTAAACAAAAGAGAAAATTAGTGTAGAGTATAAAATATTGGAAGTGTTGTTTATTTTTAGAGCAATCTCAAAGCAATCACAAAGCAATCTCAAAGCAACCCAAGCAGAGGAGGACAAACAGCAAACCAGGAACCGGAACGACAAAGCATAGCCAAGCAAATGGACAACCGTAACCATTGAGAATATAACATTTAATACAAGAAGCGGAAGCAAAAAGAAAAGAGAAGAGAGCCTATTAGAAGAAGACAAAAAGAGGAAAGCAATAAGCAACAGAAGCCTCAACACACCGGCATCAACCGTAGCAGTAACAGGGACTGGGTCAGAAAGCGGACCAAACGAATTTGAATTCAGCAGCAGCCAAAGAAGCAAAATAATTAGCGAAGAGAATCTTTTAGAAAACTCGGAATCAGAAAACGAAGAAGAAGTAACAAGGAATCAAAGCAACAATCCAAAGATGTCAATCAACTCAAACCAAGACACAGCATTAATAGGAGAATTTAGAAAAAAATTCAGGGGAGAGCCTTTCGATGACAACCTAAATAAACTAAATACAATTATAAAGGAGTTTGAAGTATACAAGACCATTTTCCATTGGTCAGGTCAAAAAGTAAAAGAACGACTACCCCTATATTTGAAAAGGAATGCACAATACGTATTTGTGGAAGAAGCAAGCAACGCAACCAAATTAAATACATGAACGGAGATAAAAGAGTTCTTAGTAAAATATTCGGAATAGAGAAAAAAGGAAAAACGAAAATGTTAGATTTCCTACATAGAAAACAAAGGCGCGATTAATCCAATGCAGTATATGCATGCGAACTAAGAAAATTAGGCAAAGAAGCCTTCGGAGATCAAGGCGCACCAGAAGATAAAATGGTAGACGTCTTCATAAAAAGAGTTAAAAGAGAAGATATACCAGCCAACCTTGGATGCTTGGCACCAGAAACATTAGACAACGCTGTAGCAATAGCAAACAGATGTGAGGTACATCTAGTGTTGGGATATCAGGTAGCAGCTATGACAACAGAACCAACAACTCCAATGACAGGTACAAATACCAACAATCCGATCAACAATACAAGTCCGGCAATGAATCAATTTATTCCAAGATCACAGCAGATGTTTAAGCCACCACCAACAAGGAATCCCGAAAATGGAGGTAATAACCAAGTAAGTTTTAATAATAATTTCAGGAACAATCCAAATGCAAATGATATATGTACCACGTGCCAATGAACTGGACATCGGACGGAAAAATGTTACAAAAATTATAACTGTCAAAGATGCGGCAGGAGAGGACACACCGAGAGGATATGCAGGCAGCCAGATAATAGAACATGTTACAACTGTAATCAGACAGGACATATCGCGAGAAGATGTAACATGAGAAGAGGACCGAATCAACAAAGAACGAACAACTCTATGGGAAACCCACAGATTAACGTAATGCAAGAAATAGATATGCTAAGAGAAACATTACAACGAATGCCCATGGAATTGAGAGAAATGATACAACAAATGCCCGCCAATATGCAACAACAATGAATCAACGTAATGAGAAGTAACGAAGAAACCCACGAACGACGGGCAAAAGAATATCAAGAGCAACAACAAGCTGAATGGCAAAGATTACAGGTGTAAGAAGCCCAAGAAATTCAGCAAAGATGGAAAGATAGAGAATAAACCACGCGAAGAATTAATATGATGAGAATAGAAGTCCTAGGAGAAACCCACACTGTGGAGCAGTGTGTTGAGAACGAAGGGGAAGACAAAATAATAACCAATGAAAAATCAAACAAAGTGGAATTAAACAAAATGGAAAAGATAGAAACGATAAGGGAATTTGCGCAAGAGGAGAAACAGAAACGTCGAAAACAAAATGAAATGACAATTGAGAAAAACCAACCGGAGACAATCAGCATTAAATCAGAAGAATCTGAAGTTCAAGAAACAAGACAAACGGAATCAAAGAAAATGGAAGAGTGAAACCAAGAAACACTAACGCAAGAAATAGAGTTACTCAAGAGAAAAATGAATGAGAGTACAAAAAGTAGAAAACGGAATCAAAAGAATTGAACAGGAAAAAGCCCTAGAACAAGAAAAATAGTAACTAAAAAAGAAGGAACTAATACAAAAACTAGAAGAAGGAATAAGAAGAATAGAACAAGAACAAACGCTAGAACAGGGAAATTAGGAGCAAGCTACAAAAATCGACCACTATATTACAGGGGAAGAAAAATAAAGCGAGATATACATTTAGCTGATGCACTAATATGGCCAGACGGAATAAACGTGGTAACTTTAGATAACGGTAAAATTTATTATTATTATTTATTATCATTTCTAAATTATTAGTAACCATTATTATAAAAAATGAAAAGAATAACATGTATACAAACCAGAAAAATGATTTTTATCTAACTAGTCTGGAGCTAGTACTTTGGAGAAGAGGTACCCATAGCAAAAGGCAGTTCCAGGGTCAGATCTCTCCCCAATAACCTCAACGCCAGAACCTTCGGTGGACAATATGTCACTAGTACGAATCTGATATGTTATTCTATACAGCGAGCGTTATTACTCATTATGCTAATTAAATAAAAATAAAAAGAAAGAAAACAAAAAACATTTCTTATTATTGTCAAATGAGAAAAGTATTTGCTAAGTTATATGGAATGAAAGGTTATTGGCGAAGGTTGGATAAAGTTTTGATATCACCAACAAATAATCAAAGTCGGAAGACTCGAAAATGGAAAAATGGCGAAATTTCCGCCAAAATTGAGACGGTAAGTTTGTGTCGATCAATCATACTAATCATTTTGTTGAGTTCAATTTATTACTATATTAATAATTCTTATATAATTATTTTTCATATTCACTTTCAGGTGATCCGTATAAAAAATACTCATTGCATTGTGTTAATTTTATAAAATTATTACATTAGGCGATCCTCATAATAATTAATCATTTTATTGAGTTCGATTTATAAAATTCTTATATGAGTATTCTCATTCAAGTTCGTTTGATCATCATGACAACTAATCCTCATCAAGTTAATTCCCCCCAATACATCTACGGTATAAAAAAGGAATAAAGGAAAAGAACAAAAGATTAATAACATTTATTTCATACATTTAAGTGGTCTAACCCAGCCATGGCCAGCCAGTGGCCCGTGAAGCGTTTTGATGTGGCCCGCAAAGCAATTCTAAACATCAGCTCAATAATTGGCTTTTTAGAATTTATAATCGAATTAAGCAATTTTTAAATTAAAAAATTGATTCTAAGTTTACTTGAATCGTAAAAACGAGTTATATTTATTTCAATAGCCAAATAAAATTATTTTACATCAGATAATATCACGTCATGCTCAATATCTACTTTTTCATACACGAAGGACGCGATATTAACCGGAATCGACTGTGTTACAAAATCCGTTAAAATAAAGTAATTTTTCAAATACATTAATCTGTGCTTTCTTTGTGTAATCTGCAATTACACACTACATTAGGAGAATTTCTTCAACAAAATGTAAGATCAATTTGTTCAAACTCTCGGACCAAATTGAGAAGCAGCAATCGCATTAAAATTTTTTAAATACTATGTACTATTTACTGATAATAATGAATAATTTTAATGAAAATACTGAATGAACGTATTATGGCCCACGATAATTATTTTTCCGAAAATTTGGCCACTGGTCTAACCAATCGTATCATAAAATGCAGTATCTTGATTTAATTCAAAATTTTATCACCTAAATTTTAATTTTTCTTTCTTCACCAGAGAAGACAAGCCGGGATCTAACAGCCAATACCATCATAAAAGGATCAGTTGATCTCAGGAATGATTGGAACGAATTCCCAGATCCAGCACGAATAGCTGCCATCAATTGTTAACGGATTCGGAGTTGATTAGATATTAATTGATAAAATTGAACAATGATTTTAAATATTGAGTTAATTGTAATTGAGTTACACAAGTAAATTGTGCTAGAATGGTTTTAAATAGTAATAATAGTAGATTTTAATTTTGTTTTGCAACCTTATTGTTATTAATTTAATCGAAAAAAAATGAAAAACTTAAATAATTAAATAATATTACCTTCCTTTATCATCCGCTATTCTACAAAAAAATTTCCAACCGCACCGAGACGAATTCTGGATGTAAATGTCAACGATTTGATAAAAATTGGGAAAATAATTAGGAAGAATTTGGAATCTAAAAATTGCTAAAAATCAATATTAGGTGACCTATATCAATTTCACCTCTCACCAAGTGATGTTGTAGCGAAAGATTTTCCTTCCCTAATATCTAAAAATAGAAGGAAACTAATTTCTTTTTAATTGTTTTAATCAATAGAATTTCATTGAATTTGTTTAATTTTTGGGGGATAAAGAATGAAATATAAAACGGTAAGCACATTTTTGCATTAAAGTACAGTACGAGGACATTGTACATTTCTCATTTAATAGACATCCCACCATATAACAAACGAAAATTTTCCACATTGGAGAAAGCACATCATTTTGATCAGCTTTATATCCTTGTATTGTTATTGTTAAATACCAGTTTTCCTGTTCTTTGAAACCTCTTTCTACAAATGCATCATAATATCTAGCATATTGACAGGTGAAGAATGTATTTTGATTGCATTTCAAATTCGAATTGAGCTTATTGAAAACAGTATCATTATCCTTGATATCTATCATTGAGAGTGTCCCAGCAAGAGACTAAAATTGAGTTCGATTGAGTTTGACTGGATTTACCTATTACATATTAATCGGTTCCTTTAAAAACTAAATTTTATAATTGTGGAACATTTGAACTGGTTGGTCAAGTTCTTCTTTAGCAGAGCTCACTATTTTCTTATTCATTTTTGAATTATGATCTTTATAAGGTGGTGACGAGCTTTTATACTCTTGATAGATACTGATTAACTAATCAGAATCGTTCATGGATATTGCATCAATGATGCATGTATGTATTTCTATACAAGTCTGTATTAAGGTGTTTCTATTATTACTTATTTCTAATATTATTATTATTATTATTATTATCATTATTATTAACTATTATTGTTATTACTAGCTATTATTATTATTATTACTAACTATTAAAAATTTCTAAGTATTACTATTAAAACTAAAACAAATACTAATATTATTACTTACTAATAAAATTACTACTATTAAAATTAAAACACATAAATACTATTATTATTACTAACTATTAATACTACTATTACTAAATAAAACAAAAAACAAATAAATCAAAAAACACGTAAACAATAAAACATTTATTTTCTTAAAAGTTGGAGTTTAAAAAAGTTTCTAACCGACTTCACTAGGCACCATTCGACATACCGCTGGTATCTAAAATCAAGAATACTAGGGTATTCAGTTGCCATTTGCTTTTCGATCCTATTGATTTTTTCATCCCATAGCGCCTGCTTGATTAGCTCTGAAATCATTATTCGGGTTTCATTAAATATGAGCTCTGTAATCATTGATGGATCTTGCTCTTTTATAATCTCCTTCATTTGAGGATAATAATAATTAATTCTTGTAATTAGCTGGATTTTAATACCCTTTATTCTATATTGTAATTTATAAACATCTAAAGGTTTCTTGCATCACATGATTCTACATCTGCCGGATTTGAAAAATATTATAGGGTATTTTCCACTCTAATCAACAATTTGCTGGGGTTTACCATTCGGAAACGTCATTTTTGACACGTCGAAAGTTCCTTTATAATTTATATTTGATAATATAATTAAACAATAATGAAATATTAATCTATATATATATATATATATATATATATATATATATATGATTTTAGAAAGAGTTCATTAAATTGTATAATATAAACAAAAACCTATAATTATACAAATTAATAATGGAATTAAGAAATGATGCGGTATATCAAATCTTTGGCCCAAGTGGTAGTGGTAAAACAATGTTTGTGTGTAAATTACTGAAATCTAATTTATTCCAAACAAAATTCAATAAAATTTATTTGAATAGGATGCCGATGAAGAACATGGATTAACACAAGATAATCTCTGTAAATTGAAAAACATGAAAATAGTAAAGGGTTTCGATAAAAACTGGTCAAGTCGTTTAAGGAAAGGTGATGTCATTATTATCGATGATTTGTATCAGGAAGCTAATTAAAAAAAGGATTTTAAAAATTTATTCACAAATATCAGTCGACATGTTGGTGTTACTGTGATATTTATTACTCAAAATCTGGTGGTGGACTTCGAACAATGAATTTAAATGTTCAATATTTAGTTATTTTCAAGAATTTTAGAGATGCAACAGTTATTTATTTTCTTGCTTGACAAGCATACCCTAATAATCGTAATTTTCTTATCAGTGCATTTCAAGAGGCTACAAAATCACCACATGGATATATATTTCTTGATTTCACACAACAATGCAATGATTATTTACGGGTAAAATATTTGTTTTCAATAAAGAAGGTGCCATGGTTTATAAAAAAAGTTGAAAACATTAAAATGTAAAAATGTTAATAAAATCCAGGCTTAAAAATGTCAGAAAACATAGACAATTTATTAAAAAGAAAATAAATACTGAAAAAGTTCCACCAAAAACTAATTATACGTCATCTAAAAAACTAATAAACGAGAATTGCCCTGCAATTAATCAAATTTTGAAAAACCCTAAACCTAATAATAGGAGTACGAAAAAGAACAGAGTTAAAATTGTAAAAAATAATAGGAGTTTCCCGAATTTTAATGCATTGTTAAAGGCTTCGAGTATGAGAAGAATGTCTATTTTACAATCATTTCCAAATTTTGTTGTTGATGACTTACTCAAAATTCTACTAAAAGTAGTCAAAAGTAAAATTAAAATCAGTAAATCTAAAAAACTAGTGTTGAATAATCATCGAAAACCTTTGTTATCGCTAGTAAATAAAAAAATCGAAAGCAAATAAGAAAAATCATATATAAACAACAAGGCTGTTTTATCAGAGCCATATTATCATTAGCAATATATTTATTAGGTAGTTTACAATAAACGACAGGTCATTCATTACCTAATGTCAAATTAAAATTTAAATCATCTTGTTGTAATGGAGAAGATTTGGACGAACCCAGAAGGCGAAGCAGGTTTCGGTGGAATGGCAAAGTTAAAGAAAAGAGTCCCAAATTCGAAAAAAGAAACGCAGAAGTGGTTGTCAGATCAGCTTGCGTACAGTTTAAACAAACCAATGCAGAAAAGATTTCCAACGAGAGCATATAAGACATTCGGTATTAACGATTTATGGCAAATAGATTTGATGGGGATGATAACGTATTCGAAGATTAACAAAGGTTATGAATATATTTTAACGTGTATTGATGGATAAATGTATTGCCGAAAATACATTTTAGTTATAATATTTCATCACATCGAGGTCTGAATGGTTTGAGACCTGTAAATATCAGCTCGAAAACATCAGTAAGTTCTTAAAAAGTTAAAATTGCAAAACCAAAACATAAAGTTAGTGATCACGTTAGAATTAGTAAAATATCTGCTTCACCTTTCATCAAATATTTCGATAGTAATTGGAGTGATGAAGTATTTAGGATTACAAAAATTAATACTAAACAGAGTCCTGTAATGTATGTTATTAAAGACAAAGTAAACTCATTGTGACAACAATGTAATACAGGGTATATTCTATAAACAGGAATTACAATTTATTTCCAAACCTACAGTGTTCAGAATTCAGAAAATATTGAAAACTAAAAAGGTGGGTATAAATAAACAATACTATGTCAAATGACACGGATATAAAAAACCCTCATGGATATCATCAAAAGACCTAGTAAAGTGAGTTTCTATACTATTTTACCGAGCAATAGCTGCCCACTAATCCACCCGGAAAATCAAGCAAGTATATTTATGTTTGATCTTCAAAATCCTATTTACTTACATGGAAATTGGAAAGTTACTTTGCAAGACTTTACATTTGTGTACAATACATTCCCATTTTATAGTCAATGTAAAATCAATTATAAGAAGTGTGTTCCCAAAACATGTAGTGGTATTTTCTCAATCAATAATATTGAACGATATTGTAATATTCTGAATCAAATTTTAGATGTAATAGTGGCATATTTTTCAAAGTATTGATGAAAGTATTGATGATGCCAAGCGAATGGATAGTGAAAAGTTTAACCTTATTGTTCCTGGTACTGAATACCTATTACGTTTCAAAACTTTTATTGATGTCGGGCCTGTGAATGAACACATCAAAATATCTGTATTATATAGTAATGAGGTTGGACATACATTTACGTTTACTAATGATTTATATATTGAAACACTTGAAGAGTTACATAAATATATTTCATTCAATTGTTTACATATATTTAAAACTATTGAAATTGTTAAAGATGGATTATGTAAATTCAGTTTGAATAATAATATTTGTGAAGTTACATTTGATAAAAATTTGGCTAATACATTGGGATTAGATAAGCAAACATATCGGACAAGTGCTTTTGGTGTACGCAAACCACAAATAATAAAACTTCATAGACAAATGTTCATATATACTAACATCATCGATCCTATAATTGTTGGTGATTCTTTGGTTCCTTTATTGAAATCAGTTTGGGTCGATAAACATGACCAGGATGAAGGTGTCAATATAAATATTGATAATCCCATGTACTTACCGATATCAACATCATGTATAAACAATATAGAAATAAATATTCTTGATGATAGCGGAATATTTATTGAATTTAGTAAAGATACAAAAACTCATTTGACATTACATTTTCGTAAATTAGATGGCCAATAACGATATTATTAGTATGTATAGTGGTTGCCGAAGTGGTAGTGAATTACCATATTTTATTGGTAAACAGTACGAATCAAGATGGTTGAGAACTCTTAAACGCATTGGTAATTTCGGTATGAAAACCGCTAAAGATGTGATAATTAATGAGCAGAAAATATTACCATCTCTGAAATCAAATGCTTTATCTGAGCTAGGGAAAGTTCTACCGGGTATTGCGGGTATGTTTCAAAAAACGTAAGCACCGACATTGGCACTAGCTCAAAAACGTAAAAGACATCATAAACATATAAGCAAACGAATGAAAGGACATGGAACTATATTTCAAAAATGATTTGTGGTAAATCTGAATTGTGTTTATTTGATAGACCATCTCTCCAGGTAGTTATTGAAATGGGTGCCTTTGAAGAAGTATTCCCGATGAATTCTATTATGGATAGTAGAACAGATATTGAATTTTATATTAACGGTTCCCAAACTGAATATTTAGATTTGAACGATACATTGTTAACTGTTCAGATCAAAGTTGTAGATAAAGATAGAAAACCGTTGGGTGAACCTTATAAGTATTACCAAACAATATCTTGTTTCATACACTTTTTAAAGATGTAGTTCTCGGATTTAATAATATCAAGATTGAGGGTGGTAACAGTACATATATTCACAAAGCTCTAATAGAAACTATTATAAATTACAATAGCGATACTAAAAATACATGTTTAACTCCTATGGATTATGGTAGTGATGATGATAGGAAAAGGTATATTAAGGGTTTGAAATTATTTACCATGTGCTCATCATTGCAACTCGATTTTATGAATCAACCGAAATATTTACTCCCAGGTGTTAATGCAAATATTAGATTGAAAAGATCTGAATCTGCATTATCACTAACAAGTGCTCCCACAGCACCAATTCTTCAATTAGTTGATGCAAAATTATTGGTGAGAAGAGTTCGCTCTGATCCCACTGTATTAGCCGGTCATCAATTGGGGCTTAATTCTAAGCATGCAATATATCCATTGAAAACAAAGGAAATTGTTCAATTTGCTATTGCTAAAGGTGCAGCTTCTTCTTCAATGAACAAATATTTGGAGATAGAAGAATGCTCAACTTTATATTGGTAACATTTCAAAGTGAATCTTAATATAATGGATCATACACTGCATCGAGCTCAATTTTCAAAGACTTGGTCGAAAAATAGCGATTATAGAGAAACATATACTCAGGATTTCGATAATGATTATCATTGTGCTACATATATGCAGAGAATAGTGAGAAATATGGGTTATTTGAATAAAAACCTTAATTGTGGTATAACTCTTGATGATTTTAAAAGCAAATATCCATTTTTTACATTTATTTGGGCCCGATTTTGATTTAAATCAGAGTCAATTACCTCAAAATCGAAATTTACTCGTGCGATATTCGAAAATGAAAAATAGCAAATCTAATATTTTAAGATCTCTATTGATGAAGGAGAATGATAAATTATTTTTTAATTTATCTTCTTTTATTATTATTTTATTTTTTAGATTGGTTTACAATAACTGAAATTCAAAATCAAATCGATGGAGTTAATGAATTTGTTCCAAGTAATTTTAAATTTTATTATTATTTATTTTTAATATTATTTTAGAGAATGTTTCAAATGAGGAAATTGTTAATAAGGAAATTATTTTAATCGAGAATAGTGACGATTTTGATATTGGTAAATTTATTTATTAAATTAATAAATTATAAAATACTTTTTTAGAAATTATTAATGAAAATGATTATATTGCAACAATTTCTAATGTTGTCAATGATGGTAAATTTATTTAATTTTTTTTAAAAATTATTATGGATGCTTTAGATGAAGAAAATGACTACACAACAGTTTATGATGCTTTTTCTGATGATGCCCCCGTTTCTGTGGATCCCACATTGAGGTGGATGAGGATTCAGATGAGGATTCGGATAAATGTTAGATTTTAATAATTTTTATAATTTTAATACTTTTATAATAAGTTATTTATAATAGATGTTATTATTTACAAATTTTTAAGAATTAATATTTTTATCATAATAATTAATTTTAGATATTATTATTAACATTTATTATTATTTAACACCATTTACAATGGATTAAATAAAAACAAATATTAATAATTATTTTCTATATTTATTGAAAAATAACACATGTGTTGAAAAATTTATGATATTATTTGCTGAAAAAACTTATAATAATATTTATTGAAAAATTTATAATATTGATTATAGATTATTTACAAGATGAAAAAATGTATAAAAGAACGGGCAAATAGTAATATTTGCAATACGTTTATACTACAATTACAATAGTAGTCGCACGCCGTAAACTTTATTCCCAACACATTCATTCGTTTATGACTCAGTGCAGACTAAATGTTGTGGCACAAATATCAATAAACCCCACCAACATAACCTATAAACAATGTTCCAAGAATAGATAGGGGCTATTTTTAGAATTACACGTATACAGTCATTTTATTAGAAAATTAATAAGTTCGCCGTAAATTTTACGGCTGCGAGCCGCTCGAAGGTTAATCAAATTAAATTACATAATTTATTAGATTTCAGTTGTTTATCAAACATCTAAAACCGGATTTTCTGTCTAAAAAGTGATTAATTAATAGATATATTTGATAATTTTATATTTATCTGTACGATTGTGAGACATTTTTTTCATTTATTTAAAATATACCTGTTTGTAATGAATAAACTCATATGATATAAAAAGTTCGAATATGATAGAAAAAATAAACTGAAAACAATCACAGCACATAGTAAAAAATGTAAGTAAACTTTCGATATATTGAAATTTTTCACGAATAAACGTATTATTATAATTACCACAATAGAAATATTATGATGAGAAATTATGAAATATTTATTGGTTTTGATTACTAAACTGTATTATAAGTGTAATTGAATAATAAAATAAGCCCTTGCTGCAAAGTAATAATTATATTGTTGAAAAAAATTTCGATTATTAAATAATCCGCCAGAAACTGAAGAGGATTATTTAATAATCGAATTTTTTTTCAACAATATAATTATTACTTTGCAACAAGGGTTTTTATTATTATTCACTTATCTGATATATTAATTTATGCTACTACCAAAAAATTATCGTTTTATATTTATCATAAGTGTAATAGTAACAAATTCAATTAAAAAATATGTATTTATAAATTGTAAATTGATTTATTGGCGGATTTGTCTTAAAACTTCTTCTATGCGGTTTCAATTCGGATCCATCGGCCCATTGGAGAACATTCCCGTCTCCAGAATATTTTGGGAAGAGATCCAAATTCTTCACTAAAGCCACTATAGCTTGTTGTTCCATAATAAATTATTTTATCTTAGAAAACAAAGTAAATTGAGTGAATAAATAATACACATTAATACATCCCATGAAAATACCGCAATGTAATATTTTGCTATTTTGTGATAATATCAAACTGTTGGGCCAGAACGTAAACGGCCTTCAAAAATGTTTAAATGGATCAGA
Source organism: Schmidtea mediterranea (assembly GCA_022537955.1). Classification (NCBI taxonomy): domain Eukaryota; kingdom Metazoa; phylum Platyhelminthes; order Tricladida; family Dugesiidae; genus Schmidtea; species Schmidtea mediterranea. The sequence goes on along the minus strand of CM039679.1, from coordinate 64,255,021 downwards.
AACACACACGCAAAAATAACACGCAATTTAAATAAACCTAATGAAACATCGAGTAAACCATATAAAATCTGAGAAATAAAAGAATTAAATATAAATTAATGAACATAAAAATAAAATAAAATAATAACAAAATGCACCAAGATCCGCACGATATCTACACAAATACAACAAGAAAACACGACAAATTCGACGAAATTGGAAAAATCAATTAAAGTTCATTAAAGTAAAAATTAAATCGAAAAATTTGAATTAGCAATAATTCAATAAAAATTCTAAATAAAAAATTATAAAAATAAATCAAAAAATAATAAAAATAAATAATAGAATTTGCTAGAAAATAACAAGGTCGAATTTTGTTTTACTACATCAAATTTTACACACCAAAAATTTAGGTATATATACTGATCCATTTTCACATTTAAACACACCATTTTTGAAAACACCGTTTTCGAAACAAAACTATTCTTGAAAATTGTTAGAAGTTTTTGAAAATTTTAAACGTTTTTGAACGATCTTCGAAGTTACAGTTATTTTAAATTATTATTTAGGTGAGAAATATTTATGGTGGAACCCTCTTTCCACGTCACGTTCCTTGCATCTCAGTAGAGCTCTGCTCGGCGTCGACGTGGGGAGAGCGGTATTTTTGGGTTTATGCTATGGTATATGAATTATGATTTTTTGGAATGGCAAAGAATGGTAACCTGTTATTTTTGTTTTATAATTAATAAACATTATTACGCATAAATTGTTTTATATATATTTTTTTTTTAATATATCTGTCGAAATTTTTCCGGCCCACAGCCGAAACATAATGCAAGTAAATAAAATCTACACACAACTCAGATTCGTGTAAGCGCGTGGAATATCGCCAATGATCTGTGCCCGTGAAGATCCGGCGTGCGGAACGCAGGGTTGGAACGTCAATATTATCCCTATAGATGAAACGAGAAATAAGGAAGAAGTCTCTGACTGCTTCCTCGTTTCTCCTTTCTATAAAATCGACCTAAAATCTTGCTACATACGGCTAAAATCATCACACCGAGTAGTCCAGTGGGCACTCATTAAATATAATATGAACACATTATGCGCCTAAGGTCTATTAATGGGGAATGGCACGGGGAATACGTTAAAATCAAATCGTTGATATTGATTAATAATTTGAAATAACTTAGATAAAAAGTATTGATACGATTAAATTGAACTTGCCTTTCAAATAAATTAATATAGACGTGTTTCATTAATTCAACCAAATGTAGTTATTAATAAAAATTAAAGTAACTATCAGTTAATATAAAGCGAAAACTAAAGTAATTCGTAAAATTTTATCACTTAGAGTAAGAATATGTAATTGTAATTAAAGGAAAAATGATTAAACATTGATTAAATTCTATTAATTAAAAATAATCAACAAAACTGATGTAACTCATTGATTTAACAGACATCGAAATAACTAGCGATGAAAAACTAAAGGAAGATTAAAACAAGCCATTAAATTATTATAGTTAAAGATAAAGTTTTATTTGGGAAAACTACGTGATTACCTTATGGTAATTCATTGAATATCAGTGAACGAATTTTTGAATGAGAGTATCAACCATTGAAACTCAGTAATAGAATAAATATTAAGCCAAATTAATTGATTTGATGGACAAGTTCTCTTTAATACTAAGATAGATTTAATTAAACAACATAAATTCTTTGACTTGACTGAATCAACCTAAATATTGAGTATTATCGACTAAGATTCGAACCAGCCCAACTAAGGTTGACGACAATATGATTAACTTCATCTCTGAATTAATTATGACAAAATCCCTTACTAATTCGTAGACAAATTACTTTAAGCATATTAAAACGAAAAATTTATGTAAAATTTATTTTTAGTAAATTAATACTATTCACCCACGTAAATCCAAAATGATACATAGGAAATCCAAGAGACAAATGAATTAGCTTAATGTCGAAAATTCCAGTAGAAGTCGAATCATAGAGATGAGATAAATCGATCCATAATTTGGCGACAAAGAAAACTCCCTTAAAATATGCGAAAAAATCAAGTAATTAAATAAAATAAATTACCAAATAACCCGATCGCAACTGATAAAACACTATCGTCCTTACTAAGAAGATCCCTTGTCCCGATAGCACAAGATAAGCAAGTAGTCTAAAATCCCCGAACCACTGCAAACTCGTTGTAATAAGCGTCGACCATGAAATCATTTATGAATTGAACATGCATTACCTGAAATAGATGCTTAAATTGTTGAGATAAAATTCACTCGCTTACCAATCGGCGTATCCGGTAACATAAATATCCGCTACAGTAGCCGAATCGCGAATGACATGCGTTTCCGGCTTGTCCGGATGTCAATAGTGCATTTTCGTTATAATCAACGATAATTGTCCATTCATTGCATTTCTAAATCATGCGTTCTCCGAATAGTCCAGACGAAACCTTAAGATTGCGACCCACAACCAACAATGAAGCTCCTTCAAGTAACTCTTCAATTTAATTCCATAATGAAGTTATAATAATATTTGAGGCAGAGGGATAATCTAGGGCGTTAACAAATAAACCTTACAAAGTTTGGTTGCGAATCTAGAAGCCCAGTTATCAACAAAAGTTAGAGCACTCACGACCAACGAACTTCTGAGATCCTGTCGACTTTGGTTCCGTATTTTCATCAAAGCCGATGAGACAGCCATGCCATAAAATAACTAAATAGAAATTAAGGACTAAAATTCCGTCTCAACTATAGTGGGAGATTACCAGAAATCCACATTTCCTTTTGCCATGGAGAGACTAATTCGTTAGATAATTGTACAAGTATTTTTTACTTAACCAATAGATCAGATCCTAAGCGCAAGTTTGGTAACGATCTTAACTGAATTATTTTTATATAAATAACAATCGTAAAAATTAATTCCTGTCTTATTTTTTTTTTGAGGGTTTAATCATCAAAATATTAATTGATTTAAGATGTCGAAAATTTATAAATACCCAAAGGTTGTTTTTCGAGAATAACTTAAGATCGTCTATTAAATTATTTTATACAAGGTCAAGATATCCAGTGAACATCCAAACGAGCATCCATTGTAATGTTAGGGATAAAGAAATCCCCGGTAATCGGATTAGATAAAAAGACAGATGATTTCTTACACCGACCCCGCAGCTTAGCCGTTATCATTCTCCTTTGACACAATGCATGATCGAACCGGCTAGAAAGAACGCGTTCCGCTTTAAGTTCCGAGAGTCATGACACCCTGAAATTAAGATACTCCAGTTTCGTTAAAATGATGAGCAATGCTATCCGACTACGTACAGAATAAAAAATAAATTTTCCCTTTTTCATTCAGGACCGACCGAGGCTATGCTCGAACTCCCTGCCCATGTAGTGGAGCAATGGAGGCAGGCATGGAATCGGGTATATCAAGAGCGATACCCTTCCATGCCTGAAGAGGACCAACCGGAAGACATGTCCCCAGAGGAATTCATGCGGCAGTTCCGGAAGCCGTTTGACGAGCCTAATCCTTCCCAGGATATCTTAACTCAGGCCCAAGAGCTCCTGGAGGACCTCCTCCAACTCCAACGTCAAGTCGAAGCAGATGTGGCGCGGGCCACAGTACATCTGGCCAACGTCCAAGATGACCTGATGGCAGGACGGTTAGCCAGTAGGTACCCACCCTCACCAAGGCCAGTTCGAAACCTCAAAAGGCCAGTATTCGTGATCCCTGGCTACTCACCAGAAGAAGGGATCAAGCGATTTCTTGCAGACGATTGATTCTTGTTTTGATAATTTGAATATTAATATGATAAATCGCTTCTCTCTTTTATTATTATAGTTTATTTCATCTCTACATAAAACTGTTTGAGTATAAACCAAATTATCATTAATAATCATCAGGAACATTCAACTCTTATTATCCTAGAGATGGACCCCATGCAATTGCTTCAGAACGAACTGACTCAAGCAAGGCAATCCAATAAGAACTTACACGAACAACTTGTTCAATTAGTGCGAGAAACTCAGCAAATAAAAGCAACATGGATCGAGCCCACGAGAAGTAAACGATTATACCAAAAATTAACTGCGGCCCAGAAGGGATGGGCAGAAGAAAAGCAGTTAGTGCAGGGCCTGAAAACACAAATCAAGGGGTTAGAGGTAGCGTTATCCGCCTGTCAGGAGGGAGCAGCGGTAACCTACCCTCTAGTATTCGCCCCAGCTCAATTAGCATATCGTGAAGCGAACCCGACCCCATCCATAACGTCAATCACTATCGAAACCCCTACTCCACCAATTTCCTCAACATCTAGTCGACGACCTGGTCGCAAGGAGCGAGCTAAGCGCCGCGCCGCTCGACTTTCTAATCAATGCATTTCCTAGATAAATAAACTATTGTTAATTATATTGTTTTCCAGTATATCTCTCATTGCGTTTATGTCCTCGTAAGATTTAAAATAACGTTGTGAAGGTTTAGATAAAAACCACCTTTTACTCCTCAAACTAGCGCCAGTAAAACAACTAGATCGACGCATAGGGACCAAATAATGTTAAAGCGAGCACAGGTCTTCTATCGACAGCTCGTGAACCCGAGGATTGTCCGAGCAACTATAGTATTAGCTAATAATACTCAATTTTTGCGGGCAGTCAACCACTTGAACACATTACCAACGTTGCCTAGCAACGGGTGCCAAGTGGCAGTTAGCATTTTTTGTATGGCGTTACGGGGCAACCATGGAATAATTTAAAACAAATGACGAAACCCTGTAACCCACCAAAACTCATTATATTCTATTAATTGAACTTCTACAATAACGTTTGATGATTCGACTTCTTCTGGAATTGATTTTGTTTGATTGTAATTTGCATTATATGATTGGTTGATATTGAGGAAGAGCTTTAATCAAAGCCCATAGAATATATCGCCGAATAGAGCCGCGCAGCAGCCGCATCCATTAATGCATGGACAGATTTGAAAATCTTAAAAGAAATTTTAATAATTATTTTATTAATTACTAGTTATTATAAAGCAATTAATTGTAACAAATCAGTTGTTGTAACTGTGGAAGGCCGAAATAAACAAGATGTGCATGTCAATAAAAGAAAATATCAGTTCAATCTTATTATGAAAGACGCTAGAAAAACGGGTCAACAAACGATGCAACTAAAATTAGTTACGGAAAACTCGGGCAACAAATCCGCAATATTCACATTTCCATTATTTATTTTAAACTATTTTCTTATTTCAATAAATGCATTATGGTTGTTACTTATTATCAAAGACTTTGAACTGCATGATTTTGATTGGTAAAATTATAGTATAAACGAGTCGACATCTAAAAATATTATTATAAAATTGTTAGAAACTAAATTTTTTATAACTTTGTTGAATGAGCTGGTTACCGATAATGAAGATGATCAAGATATCATTAAAAATATATAATTCATGGTTAACCGTACCGTAAAAAAAGGTAGATATCCACATTGATCATGACAAAAGTTCTCAATTTTTCAACATTGGACCAAAATAGAAGGTTGTTCAAAATGATGTTCGATTATATGTTTAAAGAGAATAATAAATTGACTCGAATAATTATAGGTTTAATGTACATGAAACACGTGATTTTAAAATCTGGCTCTGACTATGAAAATTATTTCTAATGGTCTGTAGAGGTATATACTATTTATTATTATTATTTTTATCATTATTTAGATAATAGAAACAAAGGTTGTGCCATAGGTGGATGCAAACGGTGGTTGGATATCAATTACTCAAGTTGCAGCAGAAGCCAAACGTTCCGATGAAAATATCGCGAGATGTAAAACATTATTAAAACTCATAATTAATGCATCTGTTATATTTATTCTGTTATATTACGGGTTTACCGTAAATTTTATTAAATATATAAAAGTTTTGGTTATTGTTTTAGTAAAAACTAAAATTTAATGATTTATTCATTGAAAAATGTACAGCATTCATCGCCACAATTTTCTTTCATTATATTTTCTACCACATAGTCAATGAAAGTCTCAAAATCGTTGCATTGAGGCTCTTCAGTAGCCACTAAGTTTTCAGTAGCGATTTCTGTCAATTTCGGAATCTTCATTATTAATTTCATCATTACCAATTTCATCGTTTTCGATTTTTATTCTAAACAAAAATTAATTGATTATTTAATATCTTATATTTTACTATTTTCAGACATCATTATTATTAACAATTTTAAACCTAATTATAACTTTGTTTATAAAATGTCTTTGTCAAATTTGCATTCTTATTGCATATAGATTGTACTGTCTTTGTTGAAATTATTATTACAATGAAAACTACGAAATCTTTCTAAATACATTTATTAACATTTACTAAACAAAGTTGAAAACAATAACATGTAAAAATATTTTTGAAGGCCAGGGTTAAAAATATTAGAAAACCTAGGAAAAGTATTAAAAAGAATGTCAAAATTCCACCTAAAACCTGTTATACCCCATCCTAAAAGCTAGTAACTGAGAATTTCCCTGCAATGAATCATATTTCAAAAACCCAATACCGGTAAAAAGAATAAGAAAAAGAGTAAACGTGTCAAAATTGTTAAATATCCTAGGAGTTTAACATATTTTAATGTATTCTTAAAGGCTTCGAGTATGAAAAGAATGTCTATTTTGTAGAGTTTGTCAAGTTTGTTTAACAGAAACAACAAACAACTGTTTTTCATGAAAAACGGAAAACAGAAAATAGATGTTTTATTAACGTCTTCTTTTCCTGTTTTTGATTAAAAAATTTAACCGCTGTTTTTTTAAAAAATTTTTAAACAAAAATATAATAGTTTTCGGTAAAAAATCAATAATTTAGTTGTATTATTGATGTTTATTAATCTATTAATAATTGATAACAGATTTTGATATTCTTAAGGTATTGAAATTATTTTTTAATTATAATAGAAATGTTGTCAGAGTGGGATAATGCAATTAAAAGAAAAGAAACATCTACAAAGAAAATTGAAGCAGTTTGCAAACTAATTTATGATTAATTTACGATACATTAAGTGATATCTAGTTTAATTTTCAATAGTATACTAGCTTCGAGCTAATGTCTCTCATCAGTACTATTCGGGAGTCGCTCAGAATTCTCTTCGCACCAGATAAGTGTAAAATCCGTGTCAAGTTAACACCGTTATACACTTATTCTGATGCCCTGGACATCAAATAAGTTTCCAAAGTTTGGCTTTAAATCAAGAAAAAAGACGAATCTTTATCTTGAAACAGGACCTGTTCACGATGGCCAGAACCCGACGCGATCACCAAGGTATCCAGAAAAATCTGAATAAAACAACCACCGGCTAAACTTAACTAGCTATTAGAGCCACCATTCGACCTCCTGGAAGTTATATTTCAATACTTACAACATATAAATATGATTTTAGGTGGACTTGTCGACGACACTAAAAGATGCCACGACCATCCAGAATAGAGTTTAAATTCGTAAAAACAAAACATTTACATATGCAAATATATATATAAACATAAAAACAAAAACTACTTACATATTGATTCCAAATAGAAAATTTCCAGACAAAATTTTGCTTAAAATTAAAGTGGTTACATTATGAATTTGGCTATCGTATATATTGTTGTTTTGTGTGCGTGTGCGACCAATAGTCTTCTTTTGGCCACTATGGGGTTTTTTATTAATTTTATTAAATTTTTAATATTTTTATAATTTTTCCCTCATTTTTATTTATTTTTTAATATATTATTTATATTTTTTTGAATTTATTTTTATTATTATTTCTGAGTCATAATTCTTTTTGACCATCAAAAAGTTGGTTTTTGGTCGCCGCTTCCGCCTATGTTTTTCCTAAACCTTCTTTTGCAAGGTTTTAGCGGTTTTAGTTATTAAATATGTTTATGTTTTCTTCTGTAGGCTTTCTTTTGATTTTATTAATGTTGTTTTATTTATTTTTGTTATATATTGTTGTGATTTATTTGGTGTTTTTATTTTTAATATCTGTCTGGAGTGCTTGTGTATGTTCACGGTAGCCATATTAATAATTCAACCATTTGTTTTAATTAACATAAATTTCTTTTTTTGTATTAATGGGGGCTTATAGCCCAACATATAGAAAAAAATCGGTCCTTGGACTTTTTTGATTTAAATGATGAGTTTGCGCCCTTTAAAGTTAAATTTTAAATAACACATTTTCAATCGATTATCTGATATATTCTCAAAATAAAGCTACTAAACCTAGGGGTAATACAAAACGAATAGTATGTTCAACAGTGATATGTAACAAACAGATCTTTGTACTGAAAATAATTTTGTTTCAATTAAGAATTTATGATACATAGTATGTTTTTTTAATTATTAAATATATATATATATATATATATAATCAAAGAAAGATGGCAAGGTTTTAATAATTGAAAAACGCTAAAAAATAATAGTAAAAAAATAGTTATGTCTGAATTCATGATAATTACAAAAAATCTGAATAATTATTATTAACGAATAACTTGCAAGGCGTTGTTGATAAAATCTTTAAACCTATAATTAATGTTCAAAATGTTCAGTCTACATGCATTTTGAACGTATTTAAGTAATTGAATGTAAATTGCGAATGTGATGTTTTTGATGTAATTTTGTTTGTGATGTCTTGTAAAAATAATTTTAAAATTTAAAATTTAACTTTTATTTTGATATTTTAAATTTAAATTTTATTAAAAATTTTAATTAGATGAATGTTTGAGTTTTATTTTTTAAATTAAAATAAAATTTTGTTATACGAATTGAAGACGATTATTATTGATTAATTTGTTTAAATTTTCCTATTTCTATTTATATTTTGTTGATATGATTTCTAGCGTGCAGAAGACTGATAACGGTCGAAATATATAGTGAAATGTTATATAGAATAAAGTTGGAGTTTTTCAATATATATATATACTCAAAAGTATACAAAATCTTATTAAATATAATTTTTAAATTAAATTCAATAATATTGAATCTGAAAAAAAATACTATTCGTTAAATAAATGGGGAATTTTAATATTTTGGATATATTGAATCTTGAATTGGGTTTATTTTTATTTTTGATGTAAAATTTAGTATTTTTTGAAATTTTGTTTATTCGAGGTAGTGTTGTTTTTAGATTTTAGCGGAGTTGTAAATATAAAAAAAATTGTGATCAAAGTTTTAAGGATTTGTAGTTGGAATTATTTTAATAAATTAAATTGCTAACAATAAAACGAATTTGTCTTATAAAGAAAACATATTTTAAAAATGTTTCATATGATCGATGATGAAAGTAAAGGAATTTTTTTTATCAAAATGATTTGCATGAGCCGCACACTTACTATCGAATTTGACCAATCATCCAATAGAATTTCATGCCGTGACTGTGTGTATATTGCTCGTGCACAAATAAGCTTCTGGTGCTAAATTTTATGTGATCCGATCATTAATACACCTGATTCAGTTCATTAAAAAATTCTATAATAGAAGTTTTAATGAACACTCAACTACGATTATGATTAATTTTATGAATTAGCCATTTTTAAAATGGCTGACAGGTAAATTATTTAATAAATTTATAAGATCATTATTCAAGCTCTTAAATAATACTTTTCATCAAAGTGTTATTAATTTTTGCGTTTTTTAGGAATTTATGCCAATTTATGTAAATTGATTGAATTATTTTCGAATAAATGTAAGTCCGGTTAATTGAAAACTAAAATTTATTAAAATAAAATTTATTATTAAAAAGTTTTTATATTCGAATAAACTATTTCTCTGTTTCTTGGAAATTCTTTTTGGCTGCCATCTTTTTTACCTTTTGACAAATCTAAATTTTTGATATTTATTGATTTTATAATTATTGATTTCATGAGGCTTTGGAAATTTCCGTTAATTTCCCAAATTTATAAAAATATTCCCCATTTTCAATGGTATTAATGATTTGGATTTTTAAACTTAAGTTATCGGAAAACTTTTGTTTTCCGTTTTTTTAAAATCCTCATTTGAAGATTCAGGTTCAATTTCAAATGAGGTAAAAACTCAATTTATTTTAAGTACAAGTTAAATGTTACATTTTTATTTCTTCGTCTCCTCAAAAAACTAGAGTTCGATTGATATTTTTGAAATATCTGAAATGTTGTAAAAATATTAAATTGATTGAATTTCATGAAAAATTTTACGAAATTATTTCCAAATTTTCTCTACAACTCAAAGTAGAGTTTTTGTTATTTTTTTCAAAGATTTTCGGCTTTAATTTAAAAAAAACTGTTAAAGTTACTAAAAATAGTTTTATATAGTTTTTATTGAACTGAACATTTCTACATTTTGAAAGTTTGCATGCATTATTTACTATGTATTATGTTAAAAAAAAATTTTCTTCAAATTCATTCCTTCCTATAATAAAGATTTTATTCAGTTGAACAAATTACATGTAGACACGGGTAAGTATGTATGTCTCTATATTATAACTTTATTGATTTTTTCATTTTATTATAGCAGTTTTTAATGAACTGAAACAGGTGTATGACCTTTATGCAAATAATTAATAAGTTTGATGTTGAATTGATAGCATTTATTAAATTTAATGTTCCTTTTTGGAAATATTATATTTTTCCAGTTTGATTAAAACAATATCCAACTGGAATTTTAATTCAAATAAAATTAAAACAAAAGCAATAGAAGTTCAACTCGAGCACATAGCTTAGCTCTAATCAATCACAAAGATTTATTTAATTTATACAAATTAATTTGATTTAAAAAGCAAATGAGATTAATACGTCATGGATAGTTTTGTAGTGAGCAATTTTTCATATTATTATTATTTGCTATAATAACACCAAGAAATAGTCACATAATAAATGCTGCGCATATCTGAATTGTCATTTTTACTTTTTTCAAGAAATCACCACAAAAATGATCTACTGCCTCAACAAGATTATAGCTAAAAGAAAATTTATTAATGTTTGAAAGTTAATTAAAAGCTAATTACTTACCAAATTATCATTATTATAGTGTTCACTATCGATGTTATAGTGTTCATTATCCATATCAAAGTTTCAATTATCATTATTATGTTACTAAATGATTAAATATTCACAAAATTATATCGTGACCTTGAGATGTAATTAAAACAAATTGTAAAAATAAATTCAAAACAAAAGCGCTAAAATTATGAATTTTTCTGTAAAATTGCAGATTTGAAATATAACTATAATTAATTAACCAAATTAATTTACATAATATATCAGATTTCAATTGTTTATCGAACATCCATAACCGGATTTTCTGCTTAATGGTGGGTTACTACTAGTGAGTTTGGGTAAATCATGAAGACAATTAATGTCATAACGCCAGATTGCTTCCCGTTGCTCGTCAACATTGGTACTACAAAAAGGAGTCATGAGTCCACCAAAGGTGAGCCTTGTTCCCAAAACTGCTTTGGCCCGGACATAGCTTGGGTTCAGCGGGCTGCCGATAGAAGACATCTGCCAGACTTTCTAATGCAGTCCCACCAAAATTTTTATGGTTTATTTTTAATAATTATTATTACATTTCTTTTTCATTTATTATTTTGATTTTATTAGTTTTTAAAAATTTGAGTCTTTCGGCTAGATCTTTGGCCGATGGCTGAGTGTTTGTTGCAACAATTCAGCTTTTTTTTTGTCGTCCCCAATTTTCCTTAGTTTGATTTTAAGGTGCTCACCCAGCTACCTGATCATATAACTTTTAACCGTACTATTTTAAATCAATTTTATCAGAGACGGAGGGTTATCATTTTAAGTTCCAACCTGATATGTCAACAGGCAAACTTTCATACGTCGAAGGTAGACTGCATTTACACGATCCGTTGACATGTTTAAAGTTAAGTACTTGTAGTATATGGTGGTATTGTTGTTTATTCGTGATATTGTTCATTGGGCATTTCGATTGAAGTTTAGTGCAATTCATGTGAGATTTGTGTCAACGACTGCCGTCGTACTCAAATGGCTCCCGATCTATTTCTGATGGTTTCTCTTAATCTCAACTGATTGTTTTCCTGCTTTAACTTTTCCACCTCTGCCGCCACTTCTGAGTATTGCGACTTGAGTAGTTCATTATGCTGTGAGAGCCTCTTGGCTTGTTCCTGTCTCCTCCATCCTGCGGCATCGTCGGATCATGGATTCTTTGCGTTGACTCTGTTTTAAAGCTTTGTCGTGATAGCACGCGATGTCTCACCTGAATTTCTCGCCATCTAAGGTTTTATTGTTATTTTAATGTACTAAAATATTTAAAGATATTTAATTCAAATCGATACTCGGTTTGGGAATGAAACATGAGAAATTAGAAAACCTATCTGAAGTGAGTAGTAGGATGTGAGCCCGTCAGATACAACCCCCCCCACTAGCTTACGTAATTATTACGTACCATTTGACCTCTGCACGCGCTGTTGCTACCTGGAGATTGACCTTTGTCCACTAGTTGCTACCTAGTAATTGACCTTTGGTCAGTGACCTGATGATTACATCACTTGACCACTGGTCACTTATTACGTTACTGGTCACACTTATTATGTCACTGGTCACACTTATTATGTTACTGGTCACTACTCGGAGACTAGTTACCTAACTGTTATTATGTCACGTAGTTGTGGACCAACACATCTACCTTCTAGAACCTTACACACACCTACCAACTTCCACACACCTACCTTCTAGAACCTTCCACACACCTACAATCTTAAACATTTCACACACACACACCAACCGCACCATCCGCACCCATCCGTACCCATCCGCACCGATCCGTACCCATCCGTACCGATCCATACCAATCCATACCGATCCATACCGATCCATACCGATCCATACCGATCCATACCGATCCATACCGATCCATACCGATCCATATACCGATCCATACCGATCCATACCGCATACCGATCCATACCGATCCATACGATCCATACCGATCCATACCGATCCATACCGATCATACGATCCATACCGATCCATACCGATCCATACCGATCCATACCGATCCATACCGATCCATACCGATCCATACCGATCCATACCGATCCATACCGATCCATACCGATCCATCGTAGACTTAGCAAAATCACTCACTAGTACTATTGGTATTATTATTATACTTTTTACTTCATATAAACGTATGAGTTTCGTTTACCTCATTGATTCATGTTACTTACATGTGATATATTAAAAATTATATTTACATGAAATTTTCAATTGTTAATTATATTATTACATAAAAAATTATAAAATAATCATTAAACATAATAAATTAAGATCAAACTCGTCTTAAAAATAAATGTTCAATTCTAAATTATTTAGATTACTGACTATTTTGTTAGTAGTATATTACATAACAATTTTATCAAAATAATCATAAAACTTTAATAATTAATAAAAAATTATATTTATATGAAATTTTTAATTGTTAATTATATTTTTACATAAAAAATTATAAAATAATCATTAAACATAATAAATTAAGATCAAACTCGTCTTAAAAATAAATGTTCAATTCTAAATTATTTAGCTTACTGACTATTTTGTTAGTAGTATATTACATAACAATTTTATCAAAATAATCATAAAACTTTAATAATTTTCATGAAAATTTAAGTTTAATAGCACTATAGTATATTGATAGTTTATTTAATTAAAATCAAGTCACTCAAAACTTAAATTTTATCACTGGATTTACAAAATTTTAAGAAAATAATTCAACAAGTTTAAAATTTCAACTAAATATAAAAAAAATTAAATTATGCCAGATTTACTTTACCAATTTCTATAAAATTTTAAATTTACAGCAAATAAAATATATATATTTATTTTCTATTAAAAAATTTAATTTTTAAAAAAAAAAATAATAATTCGCCCACTATAGGAGTTGAACCCACAAATGAATTATTACCGACACCAGACTGTTACAAGTCTCATTTAATAATAATTACAAAACAATAGAATAAAAAGACAAACACATTTACAAGACAACATTTATTTAAATAAAAGATTCAATATCTTCATTGGCATTGATACCTAAATAATGCCCGAATGCAAAACTTTTGTTTTTACCTACCCACTGACGTTTATCATCGTTGTTACTTAAAGCAATTTTACTATTTTTAAAAGTAAACAACTGATGATTTCTCGTCCCTATTCTCGTTTGAGGAACAGAAAAAATTATATCGTTTCTATAACAATCAAGATAAGAAAGATGCTTTATTTCAGGTCCTTCCAAAGTAATTCCCTTTGCTTTATTACTTTCAGTTTCACCTAAAAGACTATAGCATTTTGGTCGTAAGAAAACCCATTCCTTATATTCAAGTCCCTTACTCTCATCTTTGAATTTACCAATTTCTATAAAATTTTAAATTTACATCAAATAAAATATTCAGATTTATATTCTATTAAAAAATTTAATTTTTAAAATAAAAAATAATTCGCCCACGATAGGAGTTGAACCCTCAAACGAATTATTACCGACACCACTGATGTAAGAATTTTGAAAATAACTCATTCAAGATAGGATTTAAACATTGGATTAGTTTATGAAAATAATTAATAGGATTATTTGCATGTAAATACTTAACCAAATTCTATAAATTTATAGCAAATATACTGTTTCTAATGAAAATTCAATATTTTGATAATAATTCACGTTGTTAGTCGGATACTAATTTACAAGTTCATTCGACTCTATAAATTATTAGCGATACCATCAACTAAATTCGTTGTGTTTTTAGTGTTTTTATGAAAATAAGTCACTGGGTTTACAAATGAAAGTAACCGATAATTTCGGACATTAAAGCTTTATGTAGCCAAAACTGATTAAATAACCATTAAAAATTCATCAGGTGATACCTATTAAATATTTCAATAATTTATGATTCAAACTAGGTATATTATAATACTTTTCGATAAATTTATGGATAAACTATTACATGGTTTGTTATAAAGTTATTTAAAAGGTTAAGAATTTTAACCCTAAATAACGAAAGATAACTTTTAACCCTAAAAGATGAAATATAATTTTTAACCCTATGTGATTAAAAGTTATAATATTTTGTAAACCAATAATTACTAAATACCAAGTAAACACATGTCTTTAATAAAGAGTAGTTGGTAAAAAACATACATATATTTAAAAATCGTTGACAATTTTTAAGTACCTGTTAAAAATCGTTTGAAAATATGAATAAATATTTGAATATTAAATTGAAAATCTCTATTGAAATTAAAAAGTATATAAATTTGTTAATCGTCAATAAACTCGTAAAATTATTGATTGATTAAATGCAATTGTTAATTAGAAATATTATTGACTGAACTTATTTTTTAATAGAAAGTTATTCTTGAAACAACATAAAAATCATATTTCAATAACTTTTCTTTAAATTAATTTTGAAAAAGTAGAAACCACATACTTTATTTTGATTGGCTGTTACTATTTACAATGACATTATTTTGCGATAAATTTAATCGCTAAACTCAAAATACTAATAAATATATTAAAATTATTACCGTTTTCTTGAAAATAATTTGAAAACATACAAACTATTTTTCAATAAACTTATTATTATTTAACTAAAACCGGTTGTTGAAAATACTAATAAATTTATCAATTAAAATAATTAAAATTTTAATGAAAATAATAATTTGAAAATGAAATTATAGAATACTTGATTTTGATTGGTTAATTCTATTTATTACCAATGACAACGACTCAAATTAATTCAAATTTTAATGTTCAAATTATTTTCTAAATATTATTGGTACCGCATTGATAGGAAATCATACTATTCAATATAACATAATTTCATTAATCTTTTTAAATAAATCAACAAAAGTCATTTAAAATTATTATAATGTTGAACTTGTTGCTAATCACCGACTTATTTAACACTTATCCGAATCTAATTATATGCATTGTAAAACACTACCACAATTCATTACTCTAAAGTTTCCTTATAAAGAATACCTCACCAATGTTTCCAAATCTAAAAAAGTTGTAATTATAACGATTCAAGCAAATAGATTGACTAGAAAATTTCCATGTACAACAAATATTGGTTAAATTGACTATCAAATGTCGTAATTTATGGTTACCGTTCAATAAGAATTTGCCTCTATAAAAATATACTAATTATCCCTATTAAAGGTTTAACAATTTATTGAACTACACATACTTTTCTTCAATACAAAATGAATTTAACAGTATAAGAAAAACAATATTTGTTAGCATATTGATAAAAATTGATATACTTTAATGTCCAAATGGATATCCAACCAACTTAAAATCTTCGATAAAATTTTAATGAATTTCTATTATAGTATCAATAAATACCACAAATCATCGACAAAAAGGATAAATTTACTCAATCCTTGAATTTATCTTCGATTCACCTAAATTCTATCATGTTACCAGTAAAGATTGCATTAATAAGCTACAATTTACTGACAATAATTCTACATATAAAGCTAATTATTGATTTCTCTACTTTACATTGGATTTAACCCCTAAAGTTACTGTAATTTAATGAATTACCACATTGAAATTTGTTTACATAAATCCTGCAATAGCTAGATTTATTAAAATGCAGTAAGAATCTTTAATGAATTTCTCTTACGTGCAATAGTAAGACCCTAATATCCCAACAAATATTTGATTGAGACTCCTCAATCGTAACCAATTATTAAACTTATCACATTTATTTGGTAAATTACTGATCATTAAAACCATATATTTATCTACACATACTCAATATTTACCCATAATTTATCCCTTAAAATTGATATATTACTGAGCATTTCATGTAAAACTCTACATTTCTCTGCACATACTCAATATTTAGCGAAAATATCTACTTTAAATCGATATATTACTGATCATTAAAACCCTATATTTATCGATACAAACTCAATATTTAGCCATAATTTATCCATTAAAATTGATATATTACTGATCATTAAAAACCCTATATTTATCTGTACAAACTCAATATTTAGCCATAATTTATCCATTAAAATTGATATATTACTGATCATTAAAAACCCTATATTTATCTGTACAAACTCAATATTTAGCCAAAATATCTACTTTAAATCGATATATTACTGATCATTTTCATTAAAAACCCTATATTTATCTGTACAAACTCAATATTTAGCGAAAATATCTACTTTAAATCGATATATTACTGATCATTAAAAACCCTATATTTATCTGTACAAACTCAATATTTAGCCAAAATATCACACTTTAAAATTGATATATTACTGATCATTAAAACCATATATTTTTCTACGCATACTCAATATTTAGCCATAATTTATCCCTTAAAATTGATATATTACTGATAATTTTCATGTAAAATCTAACATTGAATGATTATTTCTACTCAATATTTACCTTTGATTAATTTCTTTTAACACTGTATAAAATGATATACAAATTATTATTACGTCATAATAAATCGATTAAATTTCTCACTTAATATTTCCCTTAGTAACTTACTACATCTAAACTCGATATTTAAACTTGTAAAGCATACTAGAATTGATCAAAATCCCAATCCATAGTGATAAATCTAACCTTTCAATTATATCTAAAACTCTGAAATATTCATATGTTGGAACACTTTCTAAAATTGATGCAGTTCTCTTAAAAGTTTACGTCAAATTCTCAATAAATTCTTCAATTGAACTTCGATTAGATATAAAATTCATGAAAACTATATCGAGAATCCTAAATTTAAACTAAAATATTAAACAGGTTCTATATTATACTAAGTGGACATATATGATAAATTAATATACTTGCTATTATTCAATACCTTATTACAAGTTTTAGTCTAATTAAACACAAATTCCATATTGAAGCCAATTTAACAATAACAAATATTTAATCGAATATCAAAAGTTGATAACTAACTCTTAAATAACCAAAGAAGTAGTATTTTCAAATTGAATACTAGTATTAATTCTGAAATATAATTTTTTAATAGTTTTAATGTCAAAATTTTGGTTCATCTAATTTTCTTAATCAAATTTTCCCTCTAAATGATTACTCAAATTTCTAAATAAGTAGCATTTGCGTATATTTACCGTATATTTACGTTTTACTTTTCTATTCTATGCCCAAAATACGCATACACGTTTTTCGGATTTCGGATAATTTACCCAAAAAAAATCTTACGTAAATTTTTTATTACCTAATAATCCTTTTGATTTTAGAATATTACATAAGAATTTGCACGTTATTTTTAAAATTAACGTTATGAAAATCGAAATCGGAGAATTTGTGTAGTTCAATAAATTGTTAAACCTTTAATAGGGATAATTAGTATATTTTTATAGAGGCAAATTCTTATTGAACGGTAACCATAAATTACGACATTTGATAGTCAATTTAACCAATATTTGTTGTACATGGAAATTTTCTAGTCAATCTATTTGCTTGAATCGTTATAATTACAACTTTTTTAGATTTGGAAACATTGGTGAGGTATTCTTTATAAGGAAACTTTAGAGTAATGAATTGTGGTAGTGTTTTACAATGCATATAATTAGATTCGGATAAGTGTTAAATAAGTCGGTGATTAGCAACAAGTTCAACATTATAATAATTTTAAATGACTTTTGTTGATTTATTTAAAAAGATTAATGAAATTATGTTATATTGAATAGTATGATTTCCTATCAATGCGGTACCAATAATATTTAGAAAATAATTTGAACATTAAAATTTGAATTAATTTGAGTCGTTGTCATTGGTAATAAATAGAATTAACCAATCAAAATCAAGTATTCTATAATTTCATTTTCAAATTATTATTTTCATTAAAATTTTAATTATTTTAATTGATAAATTTATTAATATTTTCAACAACCGGTTTTAGTTAAATAATAATAAGTTTATTGAAAAATAGTTTGTATGTTTTCAAATTATTTTCAAGAAAACGGTAATAATTTTAATATATTTATTAGTATTTTGAGTTTAGCGATTAAATTTATCGCAAAATAATGTCATTGTAAATAGTAACAGCCAATCAAAATAAAGTATGTGGTTTCTACTTTTTCAAAATTAATTTAAAGAAAAGTTATTGAAATATGATTTTTATGTTGTTTCAAGAATAACTTTCTATTAAAAAATAAGTTCAGTCAATAATATTTCTAATTAACAATTGCATTTAATCAATCAATAATTTTACGAGTTTATTGACGATTAACAAATTTATATACTTTTTAATTTCAATAGAGATTTTCAATTTAATATTCAAATATTTATTCATATTTTCAAACGATTTTTAACAGGTACTTAAAAATTGTCAACGATTTTTAAATATATGTATGTTTTTTACCAACTACTCTTTATTAAAGACATGTGTTTACTTGGTATTTAGTAATTATTGGTTTACAAAATATTATAACTTTTAATCACATAGGGTTAAAAATTATATTTCATCTTTTAGGGTTAAAAGTTATCTTTCGTTATTTAGGGTTAAAATTCTTAACCTTTTAAATAACTTTATAACAAACCATGTAATAGTTTATCCATAAATTTATCGAAAAGTATTATAATATACCTAGTTTGAATCATAAATTATTGAAATATTTAATAGGTATCACCTGATGAATTTTTAATGGTTATTTAATCAGTTTTGGCTACATAAAGCTTTAATGTCCGAAATTATCGGTTACTTTCATTTGTAAACCCAGTGACTTATTTTCATAAAAACACTAAAAACACAACGAATTTAGTTGATGGTATCGCTAATAATTTATAGAGTCGAATGAACTTGTAAATTAGTATCCGACTAACAACGTGAATTATTATCAAAATATTGAATTTTCATTAGAAACAGTATATTTGCTATAAATTTATAGAATTTGGTTAAGTATTTACATGCAAATAATCCTATTAATTATTTTCATAAACTAATCCAATGTTTAAATCCTATCTTGAATGAGTTATTTTCAAAATTCTTACATCAGTGGTGTCGGTAATAATTCGTTTGAGGGTTCAACTCCTATCGTGGGCGAATTATTTTTTATTTTAAAAATTAAATTTTTTAATAGAATATAAATCTGAATATTTTATTTGATGTAAATTTAAAATTTTATAGAAATTGGTAAATTCAAAGATGAGAGTAAGGGACTTGAATATAAGGAATGGGTTTTCTTACGACCAAAATGCTATAGTCTTTTAGGTGAAACTGAAAGTAATAAAGCAAAGGGAATTACTTTGGAAGGACCTGAAATAAAGCATCTTTCTTATCTTGATTGTTATAGAAACGATATAATTTTTTCTGTTCCTCAAACGAGAATAGGGACGAGAAATCATCAGTTGTTTACTTTTAAAAATAGTAAAATTGCTTTAAGTAACAACGATGATAAACGTCAGTGGGTAGGTAAAAACAAAAGTTTTGCATTCGGGCATTATTTAGGTATCAATGCCAATGAAGATATTGAATCTTTTATTTAAATAAATGTTGTCTTGTAAATGTGTTTGTCTTTTTATTCTATTGTTTTGTAATTATTATTAAATGAGACTTGTAACAGTCTGGTGTCGGTAATAATTCATTTGTGGGTTCAACTCCTATAGTGGGCGAATTATTATTTTTTTTTTTAAAATTAAATTTTTTAATAGAAAATAAATATATATATTTTATTTGCTGTAAATTTAAAATTTTATAGAAATTGGTAAAGTAAATCTGGCATAATTTAATTTTTTTTATATTTAGTTGAAATTTTAAACTTGTTGAATTATTTTCTTAAAATTTTGTAAATCCAGTGATAAAATTTAAGTTTTGAGTGACTTGATTTTAATTAAATAAACTATCAATATACTATAGTGCTTTTAAACTTAAATTTTCATGAAAATTATTAAAGTTTTATGATTATTTTGATAAAATTGTTATGTAATATACTACTAACAAAATAGTCAGTAAGCTAAATAATTTAGAATTGAACATTTATTTTTAAGACGAGTTTGATCTTAATTTATTATGTTTAATGATTATTTTATAATTTTTTATGTAAAAATATAATTAACAATTAAAAATTTCATATAAATATAATTTTTTATTAATTATTAAAGTTTTATGATTATTTTGATAAAATTGTTATGTAATATACTACTAACAAAATAGTCAGTAATCTAAATAATTTAGAATTGAACATTTATTTTTAAGACGAGTTTGATCTTAATTTATTATGTTTAATGATTATTTTATAATTTTTTATGTAATAATATAATTAACAATTGAAAATTTCATGTAAATATAATTTTTTAATATATCACATGTAAGTAACATGAATCAATGAGGTAAACGAAACTCATACGTTTATATGAAGTAAAAAGTATAATAATAATACCAATAGTACTAGTGAGTGATTTTGCTAAGTCTACGATGGATCGGTATGGATCGGTATGGATCGGTATGGATCGGTATGGATCGGTATGGATCGGTATGGATCGGTATGGAACGGTTTGGATCGGTATGGATCGGTTTGGATCGGTATGGATCGGTATGGATCGGTATGGATCGGTATGGATCGGTATGGATCGGTATGGATCGGTATGGATCGGTATGGATCGGTATGGATCGGTATGGATCGGTATGGATCGGTATGGATCGGTATGGATCGGTATGGATCGGTATGGATCGGTATGGATTGGTATGGATCGGTACGGATGGGTACGGATCGGTACGGATGGGTACGGATGGGTGCGGATGGTGCGGTTGTGTGTGTGTGTGAAATGTTTAAGATTGTAGGTGTGTGGAAGGTTCTAGAAGGTAGGTGTGTGGAAGTTGGTAGGTGTGTGTAAGGTTCTAGAAGGTAGATGTGTTGGTCCACAACTACGTGACATAATAACAGTTAGGTAACTAGTCTCCGAGTAGTGACCAGTAACATAATAAGTGTGACCAGTGACATAATAAGTGTGACCAGTAACGTAATAAGTGACCAGTGGTCAAGTGATGTAATCATCAGGTCACTGACCAAAGGTCAATTACTAGGTAGCAACTAGTGGACAAAGGTCAATCTCCAGGTAGCAACAGCGCGTGCAGAGGTCAAATGGTACGTAATAATTACGTAAGCTAGTGGGGGGGGGTTGTATCTGACGGGCTCACATCCTACTACTCACTTCAGATAGGTTTTCTAATTTCTCATGTTTCATTCCCAAACCGAGTATCGATTTGAATTAAATATCTTTAAATATTTTAGTACATTAAAATAACAATAAAACCTTAGATGGCGAGAAATTCAGGTGAGACATCGCGTGCTATCACGACAAAGCTTTAAAACAGAGTCAACGCAAAGAATCCATGATCCGACGATGCCGCAGGATGGAGGAGACAGGAACAAGCCAAGAGGCTCTCACAGCATAATGAACTACTCAAGTCGCAATACTCAGAAGTGGCGGCAGAGGTGGAAAAGTTAAAGCAGGAAAACAATCAGTTGAGATTAAGAGAAACCATCAGAAATAGATCGGGAGCCATTTGAGTACGACGGCAGTCGTTGACACAAATCTCACATGAATTGCACTAAACTTCAATCGAAATGCCCAATGAACAATATCACGAATAAACAACAATACCACCATATACTACAAGTACTTAACTTTAAACATGTCAACGGATCGTGTAAATGCAGTCTACCTTCGACGTATGAAAGTTTGCCTGTTGACATATCAGGTTGGAACTTAAAATGATAACCCTCCGTCTCTGATAAAATTGATTTAAAATAGTACGGTTAAAAGTTATATGATCAGGTAGCTGGGTGAGCACCTTAAAATCAAACTAAGGAAAATTGGGGACGACAAAAAAAAAGCTGAATTGTTGCAACAAACACTCAGCCATCGGCCAAAGATCTAGCCGAAAGACTCAAATTTTTAAAAACTAATAAAATCAAAATAATAAATGAAAAAGAAATGTAATAATAATTATTAAAAATAAACCATAAAAATTTTGGTGGGACTGCATTAGAAAGTCTGGCAGATGTCTTCTATCGGCAGCCCGCTGAACCCAAGCTATGTCCGGGCCAAAGCAGTTTTGGGAACAAGGCTCACCTTTGGTGGACTCATGACTCCTTTTTGTAGTACCAATGTTGACGAGCAACGGGAAGCAATCTGGCGTTATGACATTAATTGTCTTCATGATTTACCCAAACTCACTAGTAGTAACCCACCATTAAGCAGAAAATCCGGTTATAGATGTTCGATAAACAATTGAAATCTGATATATTATGTAAATTAATTTGGTTAATTAATTATAGTTATATTTCAAATCTGCAATTTTACAGAAAAATTCATAATTTTAGCGCTTTTGTTTTGAATTTATTTTACAATTTGTTTTAATTACATCTCAAGGTCACGATATAATTTTGTGAATATTTAATCATTTAGGAACATAATAATGATAATTGAAACTTTAATATGGATAATGAACACTATAACATCGATAGTGAACACTATAATAATGATAATTTGGTAAGTAATTAGCTTTTAATTAACTTTCAAACATTAATAAATTTTCTTTTAGCTATAATCTTGTTGAGGCAGTAGATCATTTTTGTGGTGATTTCTTGAAAAAAGTAAAAATGACAATTCAGATATGCGCAGCATTTATTATGTGACTATTTCTTGGTGTTATTATAGCAAATAATAATAATATGAAAAATTGCTCACTTCAAAACTATCCATGACGTATTAATCTCATTTGCTTTTTAAATCAAATTAATTTGTATAAATTAAATAAATCTTTGTGATTGATTAGAGCTAAGCTATGTGCTCGAGTTGAACTTCTATTGCTTTTGTTTTAATTTTATTTGAATTAAAATTCCAGTTGGATATTGTTTTAATCAAACTGGAAAAATATAATATTTCCAAAAAGGAACATTAAATTTAATAAATGCTATCAATTCAACATCAAACTTATTAATTATTTGCATAAAGGTCATACACCTGTTTCAGTTCATTAAAAACTGCTATAATAAAATGAAAAAATCAATAAAGTTATAATATAGAGACATACATACTTACCCGTGTCTACATGTAATTTGTTCAACTGAATAAAATCTTTATTATAGGAAGGAATGAATTTGAAGAAAATTTTTTTTTAACATAATACATAGTAAATAATGCATGCAAACTTTCAAAATGTAGAAATGTTCAGTTCAATAAAAACTATATAAAACTATTTTTAGTAACTTTAACAGTTTTTTTTAAATTAAAGCCGAAAATCTTTGAAAAAAATAACAAAAACTCTACTTTGAGTTGTAGAGAAAATTTGGAAATAATTTCGTAAAATTTTTCATGAAATTCAATCAATTTAATATTTTTACAACATTTCAGATATTTCAAAAATATCAATCGAACTCTAGTTTTTTGAGGAGACGAAGAAATAAAAATGTAACATTTAACTTGTACTTAAAATAAATTGAGTTTTTACCTCATTTGAAATTGAACCTGAATCTTCAAATGAGGATTTTAAAAAAACGGAAAACAAAAGTTTTCCGATAACTTAAGTTTAAAAATCCAAATCATTAATACCATTGAAAATGGGGAATATTTTTATAAATTTGGGAAATTAACGGAAATTTCCAAAGCCTCATGAAATCAATAATTATAAAATCAATAAATATCAAAAATTTAGATTTGTCAAAAGGTAAAAAAGATGGCAGCCAAAAAGAATTTCCAAGAAACAGAGAAATAATTTATCCGAATATAAAAACTTTTTAATAATAAATTTTATTTTAATAAATTTTAGTTTTCAATTAACCGGATTTAAATTTATTCGAAAATAATTCAATTAATTTACATAAATTGGCTTTTAAAAATGGCTAATTCATAAAATTAATCATAATCGTAGTTGAGTGTTCATTAAAACTTCTATTATAGAATTTTTTAATGAACTGAATCAGGTGTATTAATGATCGGATCACATAAAATTTAGCACCAGAAGCTTATTTGTGCACGAGCAATATACACACAGTCACGGCATGAAATTCTATTGGATGATTGGTCAAATTCGATAGTAAGTGTGCGGCTCATGCAAATCATTTTGATAAAAAAAATTCCTTTACTTTCATCATCGATCATATGAAACATTTTTAAAATATGTTTTCTTTATAAGACAAATTCGTTTTATTGTTAGCAATTTAATTTATTAAAATAATTCCAACTACAAATCCTTAAAACTTTGATCACAATTTTTTTTATATTTACAACTCCGCTAAAATCTAAAAACAACACTACCTCGAATAAACAAAATTTCAAAAAATACTAAATTTTACATCAAAAATAAAAATAAACCCAATTCAAGATTCAATATATCCAAAATTTTAAAATTCCCCATTTATTTAACGAATAGTATTTATTTCAGATTCAATATTATTGAATTTAATTTAAAAATTATATTTAATTAGATTTTGTATACTTTTGAGTATATATATATATACATATATTGAAAAACTCCAACTGTATTCTATATAACATTTCACTATATATTTCGACCGTTATCAGTCTTCTGCACGCTAGAAATCATATCAACAAAATATAAATAGAAATAGGAAAATTTAAACAAATTAATCAATAATAATCGTCTTCAATTCGTATAACAAAATTTTATTTTAATTTAAAAAATAAAACTCAAACATTCATCTAATTAAAATTTTTAATAAAATTTAAATTTAAAATATCAAAATAAAAGTTAAATTTTAAATTTTAAAATTATTTTTACAAGACATCACAAACAAAATTACATCAAAAACATCACATTCGCAATTTACATTCAATTACTTAAATACGTTCAAAATGCATGTAGACTGAACATTTTGAACATTAATTATAGGTTTAAAGATTTTATCAACAACGCCTTGCAAGTTATTCGTTAATAATAATTATTCAGATTTTTTGTAATTATCATGAATTCAGACATAACTATTTTTTTACTATTATTTTTTAGCGTTTTTCAATTATTAAAACCTTGCCATCTTTCTTTGATTATATATATATATATATATATATATTTAATAATTAAAAAAACATACTATGTATCATAAATTCTTAATTGAAACAAAATTATTTTCAGTACAAAGATCTGTTTGTTACATATCACTGTTGAACATACTATTCGTTTTGTATTACCCCTAGGTTTAGTAGCTTTATTTTGAGAATATATCAGATAATCGATTGAAAATGTGTTATTTAAAATTTAACTTTTAGGACATTAAAGGGCGCAAACTCATCATTTAAATCAAAAAAGTCCAAGGACCGATTTTTTTCTATATGTTGGGCTATAAGCCCCCATAAATACAAAAAAAGAAATTTATGTTAATTAAAACAAATGGTTGAATTATTAATATGGCTACCGTGAACATACACAAGCACTCCAGACAGATATTAAAAATAAAAACACCAAATAAATCACAACAATATATAACAAAAATAAATAAAACAACATTAATAAAATCAAAAGAAAGCCTACAGAAGAAAACATAAACATATTTAATAACTAAAACCGCTAAAACCTTGCAAAAGAAGGTTTAGGAAAAACATAGGCGGAAGCGGCGACCAAAAACCAACTTTTTGATGGTCAAAAAGAATTATGACTCAGAAATAATAATAAAAATAAATTCAAAAAAATATAAATAATATATTAAAAAATAAATAAAAATGAGGGAAAAATTATAAAAATATTAAAAATTTAATAAAATTAATAAAAACCCCATAGTGGCCAAAAGAAGACTATTGGTCGCACACGCACACAAAACAACAATATATACGATAGCCAAATTCATAATGTAACCACTTTAATTTTAAGCAAAATTTTGTCTGGAAATTTTCTATTTGGAATCAATATGTAAGTAGTTTTTGTTTTTATGTTTATATATATATTTGCATATGTAAATGTTTTGTTTTTACGAATTTAAACTCTATTCTGGATGGTCGTGGCATCTTTTAGTGTCGTCGACAAGTCCACCTAAAATCATATTTATATGTTGTAAGTATTGAAATATAACTTCCAGGAGGTCGAATGGTGGCTCTAATAGCTAGTTAAGTTTAGCCGGTGGTTGTTTTATTCAGATTTTTCTGGATACCTTGGTGATCGCGTCGGGTTCTGGCCATCGTGAACAGGTCCTGTTTCAAGATAAAGATTCGTCTTTTTTCTTGATTTAAAGCCAAACTTTGGAAACTTATTTGATGTCCAGGGCATCAGAATAAGTGTATAACGGTGTTAACTTGACACGGATTTTACACTTATCTGGTGCGAAGAGAATTCTGAGCGACTCCCGAATAGTACTGATGAGAGACATTAGCTCGAAGCTAGTATACTATTGAAAATTAAACTAGATATCACTTAATGTATCGTAAATTAGTTTCATTGTCAATGGAATGCTTGCTTTTCAAATGATTTTTCAATGATGTTGTTGATCTACTTGAACACTTTATGACACTATTGCACCGTTTGCAAACTGCTTCAATTTCTTTGTAGATGTTTCTTTTCTTTTAATTGCATTATCCCACTCTGACAACATTTCTATTATAATTAAAAAATAATTTCAATACCTTAAGAATATCAAAATCTGTTATCAATTATTAATAGATTAATAAACATCAATAATACAACTAAATTATTGATTTTTTTACCGAAAACTATTATATTTTTGTTTACAAAATTTTTAAAAAAACAGCGGTTAAATTTTTTAATCAAAAACAGGAAAAAAAGACGTTAATAAAACATCTATTTTCTGTTTTCCGTTTTTCATGAAAAACAGTTGTTTGTTGTTTCTGTTAAACAAACTTGACAAACTCTACAAAATAGACATTCTTTTCATACTCGAAGCCTTTAAGAATACATTAAAATATGTTAAACTCCTAGGATATTTAACAATTTTGACACGTTTACTCTTTTTCTTATTCTTTTTACCGGTATTGGGTTTTTGAAATATGATTCATTGCAGGGAAATTCTCAGTTACTAGCTTTTAGGATGGGGTATAACAGGTTTTAGGTGGAATTTTGACATTCTTTTTAATACTTTTCCTAAGTTTTCTAATATTTTTAACCCTGGCTTTCAAAAATATTTTTACATGTTATTGTTTTCAACTTTGTTTATAAACCATGGCACCTTCTTTGTTCAAAATGTCTGGTTTTACTCGATAATCATCGGGATACTGCTTTGTGAAATCCAGAAATATTGTAGCATCTTGAATACAGTGAAAGAAAATTACGATTAGTAGGGTATGCTTGTCTAGCATGAAAATCAATAACTATCGCACCTATTGGATTCTTGAAAACAACTAAATATTGAACATTTAAATTACGTGTTCAATGAGCACCTCCTTGATGAAATACATTTTGAGTTAAAAATCACAGTAACACCAATATATGGGCTGATTTTGGTGAATAAATTATTAAAATAATTTTTTATTAGCTTCCTGACACAAATCATTTATAATGATGACATTAACTTTTCTTAATCAACTAGACCCGTTTTAATCAAAACCCTTTACTATTTTTGTATTTTTAATTCACAGAAATTATTTTGAGTCAATCCATGTGCTTCATCTGCACCCTTGTGACAATAAATGTTGTTAAATTTAGTTTTGAATAAATTTGATTTTAGTAATTTACATACAAACATACTTTTCCCGTTACCACTCTGGCCGACAATTTGATGTACCGCATCATTTCTTAATTTTATTATTAACTTGTATAAATACTGTTTTTGTTTATATTAGACATTTTAAGGAACTCTTAAAAAACGAAATTTAATGAACTCTAAAATCGCATATTAAGAATAATATTTCAAATCCGGCAAATGCAGAATCATGGGTTTCAAGAAACCTTTTGATGTTAATAAATTACACTATAAAATAAAAAATATTAAAATAAAATCAGTTACGGTTACTATGGATATGGGAAATAGTATCAATCTATACAAAATGTCAAGAAAATGCCTTTGTATGTTTGAATCAGAATTATTTCCCGCTTTGAGACTTTGAAAATACAACCCTGTGTGCATTAACGTGTTTACCAGTGGGAAAGTAGAGATATTACGGTTACGAAATCTGGAGTACAAAAATGTTATTATAGACAAACAAAATGAAATCATTTTATTGGTCGATATTTGATTGGTTACCGAATATTTAAAAAGATTTGTTTATTCATTTATTAACAGTTTTTTCATACGTACAACATGCAACGTTCTGTGAAATCCATGAAGGATATTGAAAATTACGGTAAATTTATTATTTTCATATTATCATTATTTACAGCAGGGTTTCTTAACCGGTGAGGTATACCTCCCTTGGGGAGGTATACTAATGTGTTGGGGGAGGTATGAGATTTTGTTTTCACATAAACTTTGTCAACATGAAATTTAATATAAAATATAATTTTTTATATCAGTATGAATTAAATATGATTTTTTTTATAAATATATATTAAAATGGTAAAAATAAAAAAATATATATGTAATGTTGGTATACCACTAATTATGTTTCTTATCTTTTCTTAAAATAAATTAATTATGCTGGAGGTGAGAACATAAAATTAAATATTAGGTGAGGTATGAAGTAAAAAAGGTTAAGAACCCCTGATTTACAGATAAATATCAAGAAGTTATTATCGAGCGTTTGAATTTCTATTATTCTCAATTGAAAACAATTCTGATTCTGACCTCGTATACAACGAGATAAAAATATGGATATTTCACATAATCGATCAAGCATTATTGTATATAGAGATAAATCGAGCAATGAAAGAAATGGAGCCGGAACATCCGTGCATTCTGGATTACGACTGTTGTGATTTCAGATATCAAAGATACGTCGAATGGGTTTTAGTTAAAACTGTTAAAAATTTTTATAAATAAAAACTTCTG
This sequence comes from Schmidtea mediterranea, assembly GCA_022537955.1. Classification (NCBI taxonomy): domain Eukaryota; kingdom Metazoa; phylum Platyhelminthes; order Tricladida; family Dugesiidae; genus Schmidtea; species Schmidtea mediterranea. Next base: position 64,225,106 of record CM039679.1, on the reverse strand, counting down.
CGAAAATAAACGTTTTTCATTCGGTTGTTTTTAGTTTTATATAGTGATAGTCAGTAGTAATAGTAATAGTAATAATAATAATACAACACATAATAATAATATTAATACATATACTTTATATATAAATACTAATAATGATAAATTAATATGATTTATAAATACAACATCGATGGATCTTGAATACAATATACAGGCATGCAACATATAGAAAGCAATATCCATGCTTGATTTTGATTGGTTATTCATCGTCTATCAAAGGTTTAAAAACTCATCACTATCTTATGAAGGTCATAACTCAAAAATGACCAAGAAAATAGTGAGCTCTTTTAGAACCGTTGCAAATGTTCCTCAACTATAAAATGTATTTTTTATAGGAAGAAATAAATATGAAAATGGTGAATTCAATCAAACTTCATCGAACTTAATTTAAATCTCTCGCTGGGATTCTGTCAATGATAGATATCAAGGATATTCATGTCGTTTTTAATAAGATGAATTCAAATTTAAAATGCAATCAAAATGCTTTACTCAACTGTCAATATACCAGATATTATGATACATTTTCAGAAATAAGCTTCAAAGAAAAGGAAAACTGGTATTTAACAATTACAATGCAAAAATCTAAAGCTGATCGAAATGATGTGTTTTCTCCTATCTGGAAAACTGCAACTGCAAGCCTTTCACAATTATTTTAATGTTTAGTGAATGTATAGTAAATGTATATATTTTAGTAAATGTTAATAAATGTATTTAGAAAGATTTCGTAGTTTTCATTGTAATAATAATTTCAACAAAGACAGTACAATCTATATGCAATAAGAATGCAAATTTGACAAAGAAATTTTATAAACAAAGTTATAATTAGGTTTAAAATTGTTAATAATAATGATGTCTGAAAATAGTAAAATATAAGATATTAAATAATCAATTAATTTTTGTTTAGAATAAAAATCGAAAACGATGAAATTGGTAATGATGAAATTAATAATGAAGATTCCGAAATTGACAGAAATCGCTACTGAAAACTTAGTGGCTACTGAAGAGCCTCAATGCAACGATTTTGAGACTTGCATTGACTATGTGGTAGAAAATATAATGAAAGAAAATTGTGGCGATGAATGCTGTACATTTTTCAATGAATAAATCATTAAATTTTAGTTTTTACTAAAACAATAACCAAAACTTTTATATATTTAATAAAATTTACGGTAAACCCGTAATATAACAGAATAAATATAACAGATGCATTAATTATGAGTTTTAATAATGTTTTACATCTCGCGATATTTTCATCGGAACGTTTGGCTTCTGCTGCAACTTGAGTAATTGATATCCAACCACCGTTTGCATCACCTATGGCACAACCTTTGTTTCTATTATCTAAATAATGATAAAAATAATAATAATAAATAGTATATACCTCTACAGACCATTAGAAATAATTTTCATAGTCAGAGCCAGATTTTAAAATCACGTGTTTCATGTACATTAAACCTATAATTATTCGAGTCAATTTATTATTCTCTTTAAACATATAATCGAACATCATTTTGAACAACTTTCTATTTTGGTCCAATGTTGAAAAATTGAGAACTTTTGTCATGATCAATGTGGATATCTACCTTTTTTTACGGTACGGTTAACCATGAATTATATATTTTTAATGATATCTTGATCATCTTCATTATCGGTAACCAGCTCATTCAACAAAGTTATAAAAAATTTAGTTTCTAACAATTTTATAATAATATTTTTAGATGTCGACTCGTTTATACTATAATTTTACCAATCAAAATCATGCAGTTCAAAGTCTTTGATAATAAGTAACAACCATAATGCATTTATTGAAATAAGAAAATAGTTTAAAATAAATAATGGAAATGTGAATATTGCGGATTTGTTGCCCGAGTTTTCCGTAACTAATTTTAGTTGCATCGTTTGTTGACCCGTTTTTCTAGCGTCTTTCATAATAAGATTGAACTGATCTTTTCTTTTATTGACATGCACATCTTGTTTATTTCGGCCTTCCACAGTTACAACAACTGATTTGTTACAATTAATTGCTTTATAATAACTAGTAATTAATAAAATAATTATTAAAATTTCTTTTAAGATTTTCAAATCTGTCCATGCATTAATGGATGCGGCTGCTGCGCGGCTCTATTCGGCGATATATTCTATGGGCTTTGATTAAAGCTCTTCCTCAATATCAACCAATCATATAATGCAAATTACAATCAAACAAAATCAATTCCAGAAGAAGTCGAATCATCAAACGTTATTGTAGAAGTTCAATTAATAGAATATAATGAGTTTGATATTATCACAAAATAGCAAAATATTACATTGCGGTATTTTCATGGGATGTATTAATGTGTATTATTTATTCACTCAATTTACTTTGTTTTCTAAGATAAAATAATTTATTATGGAACAACAAGCTATAGTGGCTTTAGTGAAGAATTTGGATCTCTTCCCAAAATATTCTGGAGACGGGAATGTTTTCCAATGGGCCGATGGATCCGAATTGAAACCGCATAGAAGAAGTTTTAAGACAAATCCGCCAATAAATCAATTTACAATTTATAAATACATATTTTTTAATTGAATTTGTTACTATTACACTTATGATAAATATATAACGATAATTTTTTGGTAGTAGCATAAATTAATATATCAGATAAGTGAATAATAAAATAAGCCCTTGCTGCAAAGTAATAATTATATTGTTGAAAAAAATTCGATTATTAAATAATCCTCTTCAGTTTCTGGCGGATTATTTAATAATCGAAATTTTTTTCAACAATATAATTATTACTTTGCAGCAAGGGCTTATTTTATTATTCAATTACACTTATAATACAGTTTAGTAATCAAAAACCAATAAATATTTCATAATTTCTCATCATAATATTTCTATTGTGGTAATTATAATAATACGTTTATTCGTGAAAAATTTCAATATATCAAAAGTTTTCTTACATTTTTTACTATGTGCTGTGATTGTTTTCAGTTTATTTTTTCTATCATATTCGAAATTTTTATATCATATGAGTTTATTCATTACAAACAGGTATATTTTAAATAAATGAAAAAAATGTCTCACAATCGTACAGATAAATATAAAATTATCAAATATATCTATTAATTAATCACTTATTAGACAGAAAATCTGGTTTTAGATGTTTTATAAACAACTGAAATCTAATAAATTATGTAATTTAATTTGATTAACCTTCAAGCGGCTCGCAGCCGTAAAATTTACGGCGAACCTATTAATTTTCTAATGAAATGACTGTATACGTGTAATTCTAAAAATAGCCCCTATCTATTCTTGGAACAATGTTTATAGGTTATGTTGGTAGGGTTTATTGATATTTGTGCCACAACATTTAGTCTGCACTGAGTCATAAACGAATGAATGTGTTGGGAATAAAGTTTACGGCGTGCGACTACTATTGTAATTGTAGTATAAACGTATTGCAAATATTACTATTTGCCCGTTCTTTTATACGTTTTTTCATCTTGTAAATAATCTATAATCAATATTATAAATTTTTCAATAAATATTATTATAAGTTTTTTTCAGCAAATAATATCATAAATTTTTCAACACGTGTTATTTTTCAATAAATATAGAAAATAATTATTAATATTTGTTTTTATTTAATCCATTGTAAATGGTGTTAAATAATAATAAATGTTAATAATAATATCTAAAATTAATTATTATGATAAAAATATTAATTCTTAAAAATTTGTAAATAATAACATCTATTATAAATAACTTATTATAAAAGTATTAAAATTATAAAAATTATTAAAATCTAACATTTATCCGAATCCTCATCTGAATCCTCATCCACCTCAATGTGGGCATCCACAGAAACGGGGGCATCATCAGAAAAAGCATCATAAACTGTTGTGTAGTCATTTTCTTCATCTAAAGCATCCATAATAATTTTTTAAAAAATTAAATAAATTTACCATCATTGACAACATTAGAAATTGTTGCAATATAATCATTTTCATTAATAATTTCTGAAAAAGTATTTTATAATTTATTAATTTAATATATAAATTTACCAATATCAAAATCGTCACTATTTTCGATTAAAATAATTTCCTTATTAACAATTTCCTCATTTGAAACAATAATAATAAAATTTAATAATAATAAATAATAATAAAATTTAAAATTACTTGGAACAAATTCATTAACTCCATCGATTTGATTTTGAATTTCAGTTATTGTAAACCAATCTAAAAAATAAAATAATAATAAAAGAAGATAAATTAAAAAATTATTTATCATTCTCCTTCATCAATAGAGATCTTAAAATATTAGATTTGCTATTTTTTATTTTCGAATATCGCACGAGTAAATTTCGATTTTGAGGTAATTGACTCTGATTTAAATCAAAATCGGGCCAAAATAAATGTAAAAAATGGATATTTGCTTTTAAAATCATCAAGAGTTATACCACAATTAAGGTTTTTATTCAAATAACCCATATTTCTCACTATTCTCTGCATATATGTAGCACAATGATTATCATTATCGAAATCCTGAGTATATGTTTCTCTATAATCGCTATTTTTCGATAAAGTTAACGATGTTACACCAAGTCTTTGAAAATTGAGCTCGATGCAGTGTATGATCCATTATATTGAGATTCACTTTGAAATGTTACCAATATAAAGTTGAGCATTCTTCTATCTCCAAATATTTGTTCATTGGAGAAGAAGCTGCACCTTTAGCAATAGCAAATTGAACAATTTCTTTGTTTTCAATGGATATATTGCATGCTTAGAATTAAGACCCATTTGATGACCGGCTAATACAGTGGAATCAGAGCGAACTCTTTTCACCAATAATTTTGCATCAACTAATTGAAGAATTGGTGCTGTGGGAGCACTTGTTAGTGATAATGCAGATTCAGATCTTTTCAATCTAATGTTTACATTAACACCTGGGAGTAAATATTTCGGTTGATTCATAAAATCGAGTTGCAATGATGAGCACATGGTAAATAATTTCAAACCCTTAATATACCTTTTCCTATCATCATCACTACCATAATCCATAGGAGTTAAACATGTATTTTTAGTATCGCTATTGTAATTTATAATAGTTTCTATTAGAGCTTTGTGAATATATGTACTGTTACCACCCTCAATCTTGATATTATTAAATCCGAGAACTGCATCTTTAAAAAGTGTATGAAACAAGAAATTGTTTGGTATTACATCACTAGGTTCACCCAACGGTTTTCTATCTTTATCTACAACTTTGATCTGAACAGTTAACAATGTATCCTTCAAATCTAGATATTCAGTTTGGGAACCGTTAATATAAAATTCAATATCTGTTCTACTATCCATAATAGAATTCATCGGGAATACTTCTTCAAAGGCATCCATTTCAATAACTACCTGGAGAGATGGTCTATCAAATAAACACAATTCAGATTTACCACAAATCATTTTTGAAATATAGTTCCATGTCCTTCCATTCGTTTGTTTATATGTCTATGATGTCATTTACGTTTTATAGCTGGTGCCAATGTCGGTGCTTAAGTTTTTTGAAACATACCCGCAATACCCGGTAGAACTTTCCCTAGCTCAGATAAAGCATTTGATTTCAGAGATGGTAATATTTTCTGCTCATTAATTATCACATCTTTAGCTGTTTTCATACCGAAATTACCAATGCGTTTAAGAGTTCTCAACCATCCTGATTCGTACTGTTTACCAATAAAATATGGTAATTCACTACCACTTCGGCTACCACTATACATACTAATAATATCGTTATTGGCCATCTAATTTCCGAAAATGTAATGTCAAATGAGTTTTTGTATCTTTACTAAATTCAATAAATATTCCGCTATCATCAAGAATATTTATTTCTATATTGTTTATACATGATGTTGATACCGGTAAGTACATGGGATTATCAATATTTATATTGACACCTTCATCCTGGTAATGTTTATCGACCCAAACTGATTTCAATAAAGGAACCAAAGAATCACCAACAATTATAGGATCGATGATGTTAGTATATATGAACATTTGTCTATGAAGCTTTATTATTTGTGATTTGCATGCACCAAAAGCACTTGTCCGATATGTTTGCTTGTCTAATCCCAATGTATTAGCCAAATTTTTATCAAATGTAACTTCACAAATTTTATTATTCAAACTGAATTTACATAATCCATCTTTAACAATTTCAATAGTTTTAAATATATGTAAACAATTGAATGAAATATATTTATGTAACTCTTCAAGTGTTTCAATATATAAATCATTAGTAAACGTAAATGTATCTTCAACCTCATTACTATATGATACAAATATTTTGATGTGTTCATTCACAGGCCCGACATCAATAAAAGTTTTGAAACGTAATAAGTATTCAGTACCAGGAACAATAATGTTAAACTTTTCGCTATCCATTCGCTTGGCATCATCAATACTTTCATCAATACTTTGAAAAATATGCCACTATTACATCTAAAATTTGATTCAGAATATAACAATATCGTTCAATATTATTGATTGAGAAAATACCACTACATGTTTTGGGAACACACTTCTTATAATTGATTTTACATTGACTATAAAATGGGAATGTATTGTACTCAAATGTAAAGTCTTGCAAAGTAACTTTCCAATTTTCATGTAAGTAAATAGGATTTTGAAGATCAACCATAAATATACTTGCTTGATTTTCCGGATGGATTAGTATGCAGCTATTGCTCGGTAAAATAGTATAGAAACTCACTTTACTATGTCTTTTGATGATATCTATGAGGGTTTTTGATATCCGTGTCATTTGACATAGTAATTGTTTATTTATACCCACCTTTTTAGTTTTCAATATTTTCTGAATTCTGAACACTGTAGGTTTGGAAATAAATTGTAATTCCTGTTTATAGAATATACCCTGTATTACATTGTTGTCACAATGAGTTTCCTTTGTCTTTAATAACATACATTACAGGACTCTGTTTAGTATTAATTTTTGTAATCCTAAATACTTCATCACTCCAATTACTATCGAAATATTTGATGAAAGGTGAAGCAGATATTTTACTAATTCTAACGTGATCACTAACTTTATGTTTTGGTTTTGCAATTTTAACTTTTTAAGAACTTACTGATGTTTTCGAGCTGATATTTACAGGTCTCAAACCATTCAGACCTTGATGCGATGAAATATTATAACTAAAATGTATTTTCGGCAATACATTTATCCATCAATACACGTTAAAATATATTCATAACCTTTGTTAATCTTCGAATACGTTATCATCCCCATCAAATCTATTTGCCATAAATCGTTAATACCGAATGTCTTATATGCTCTCGTTGGAAATCTTTTCTGCATTGGTTTGTTTAAACTGTACGCAAGCTGATCTGACAACCACTTTTGCGTTTCTTTTTTCGAATTTGGGACTCTTTTCTTTAACTTTGCCATTCCACCGAAACCTGCTTCGCCTTCTGGGTTCGTCCAAATCTTCTCCATTACAACAAGATGATTTAAATTTTAATTTGACATTAGGTAATGAATGAACCGTCGTTTATTGTAAACCACCTAATAAATATATTGCTAATGATAATATGGCTCTGATAAAACAGCCTTGTTGTTTATATATGATTTTTCTTATTTGCATTCGATTTTTTTTATTTACTAGCGATAACAAAGGTTTTCGATGATTATTCAACACTAGTTTTTTAGATTTACTGATTTTAATTTTACTTTTGACTACTTTTAGTAGAGTTTTGAGTAAATCATCAACAACAAAATTTGGAAATAATTGTAAAACAGACATTCTTCTCATACTCGAAGCCTTTAACAATTCATTAAAATTCGGGAAACTCCCATTATTTTTTACAATTTTAACTCTGTTCTTTTTCGTACTCCTATTAATAGGTTTAGGGTTTTTCAAAATTTGATTAATTCCAATAAATTCCTATTCCAATAAATTTTATTGAATTTTGTTTGGAATAAATTAGATTTCAGTAATTTACACACAAACATAGTTTTACCACTACCACTTGGGCCAAAGATTTGATAAACCGCATCATTTCTTAATTCCATTATTAATTTGTATAATTATAGGTTTTTGTTTATATTATACAATTTAATGAACTCTTTCTAAAATCATATATATATATATATAGGTTAATATTTCATTATTGTTTAATTATATTATCAAATATAAATTATAAAGGAACTTTCGACGTGTCAAAAATGACGTTTCCGAATGGTAAACCCCAGCAAATTGTTGATTAGAGTGGAAAATACCCTATAATATTTTTCAAATCCGGCAGATGCAGAATCATGTGATGCAAGAAACCTTTAGATGTTTATAAATTACAATATAGAATAAAGGGTATTAAAATCCAGTCATTTAACGGTTACCATGGAAAATGGGTATTGTATCAATCTATACAACATGTCAACAAAATGCCTTTGTCTGTTCGAACCAGAATTATTTCCTGCTTTGAGGCTTTTAAAATACAACCCAATGTGTGTTAACGTGTTTGCTAATGGGAAAATAGTCATAGGGTTGCGAAATCTAGAGTACAAAAATATTGTTACAAATATACACAATGAAATCATGATATTGGCCGACATCCGATTGGCTATTGATTGATTATAACAACTTGCCAATTAATTTTATTTCCTTTTTAAAACGGAAAATTGTTTTAGAAAGCCGATGACAACTATTTCAAATTATAGTAAATTTTTTTTTATTTATTTCATTTTTATATTAAATTTAGATGCATATGAAGCAATACTAATTACAAGAATTAATTATTATTATCCTCAAATGAAGGAGATTATAAAAGAGCAAGATCCATCAATGATTACAGAGCTCATATTTAATGAAACCCGAATAATGATTTCGGAGCTAATCAAGCAGACGCTATGGGATGAGAAAATCAATAGAATCGAAAAGCAAATGGCAACTGAATACCCTTGTATTCTTGATTTTAGATACCAGCGGTATGTCGAATGGTGCCTAGTGAAGTCGGTTAGAAACTTTTCTAAACTCCAACTTTTAAGAAAATAAATGTTTTATTGTTTACGTGTTTTTTGATTTATTTGTTTTTTGTTTTATTTAGTAATAGTAGTATTAATAGTTAGTAATAATAATAGTATTGATGTGTTTTAATTTTAATAGTAGTAATTTTATTAGTAAGTAATAATATTAGTATTTGTTTTAGTTTTAATAGTAATACTTAGAAATTTTTAATAGTTAGTAATAATAATAATAATAGCTAGTAATAACAATAATAGTTAATAATAATGATAATAATAATATTATTAGAAATAAGTAATAATAGAAACACCTTAATACAGACTTGTATAGAAATACATACATGCATCATTGATGCAATATCCATAAACGATTCTGATTAGTTAATCAGTATCTAGCAAGAGTATAAAAGCTAGTCACCACCTTATAAAGATCATAATTCAAAAATGAATAAGAAAATAGTGAGCTCTGCTAAAGAAGAACTTGACCAAAAAGTTCAAATGTTCCACAATTATAAAATTTATTTTTTAAAGGAACCGATTAATATGTAATAGGTAAATCCAGTCAAACTCAATCGAACTCAATTTTAGTCTCTTGCTGGGACACTCTCAATGATAGATATCAAGGATAATGATACTGTTTTCAATAAGCTCAATTCGAATTTGAAATGCAATCAAAATACATTCTTCACCTGTCAATATACTAGATATTATGATGCATTTGTAGAAAGAGGTTTCAAAGAACAGGAAAACTGGTATTTAACAATAACAATACAAGGATATAAAGCTGATCAAAATGATGTGCTTTCTCCAATGTAGAAAATTACAACTGCTAGACTTTCACAACTATTTTAGTGTAAATTTTAATGTTTAATGGGGGTGTTAATAAATTTATTTAATCAGATTTTGTTTGTTTTCTTTATAAGACATTAGAATATTCTATAAACAAAATTATAATTAGGTTTAAAATTGTTTAAAAATAATGTCTGAAAAAGGTAAAAAATAAAATAATTAATTAATTGTCGTTGAGAATATTTAATAAACTTTTTGTTTGATAAGCTCTAAGAAATATCAGGTATAAAAATTGGAAATATGTTAACTCTAGTTGAAGCATTGGGTAAAGAAGATTCTGGTTGTGATTTAGAATTTCCAAGTGACGATGAAGAAATTGTTAATGATGAAGATACAGAAATTGTTAATAATGAAGATACCGAAATTATTAATGATGAAGTAATCTCTACCGAAAATTTAGTGGATGTTGAGCCTAACGAATTTAAGACTTGTGTTGACCATGTTATAGAAAATATAATGATAGAATATTGTGGTGATGATTCATGTACATGTAATAATCAATAAATCTTTAAAAATATAGTTTTTATTACTAAGTTATTACAATAACAAAGAATAATACATTTATTAAAATTTATGAAAAACTTTATTACAGATATATATGACAGATGCTCCAGTTAAAAGTTTTAATAAAAATTTACAATTTGAAATATAAATATCTGGACGTTTGCTTTTGTGGCAACTTGAATAATTGATACTCATCCACCGTTTGCTTCTACCCATGGATCAATTTTTGTTTCTATTACCTAAATAATAATAAAAAAAATAATAAAAAACAATATACCTCTATAGACCATTGGAAATAATTTTCATAGTCTAAATATCGATTGGAATGAATTTTTCTTTCTCTCCAATGTTAGCAAATTGGGAATGGGCTCAAATGGTATATCTTCACCGATTTTTTCGGTACGGTTGGCCATGAATTTTATGTTTTTAATGATATCATCATCATCTCCATTATTAGCAACCAGGTCATTCAACAAAGTAATAAAAAACTTCTGGCATTTTATAAAAATGTTTGGAGGTGTAGGCTTATTTATACTATATTCGACCAATCAGAATCATGCATGGATATTGTATTTATATTGCAATGTCTTTGTTTAAGAAAAATAGTTTAAAATGGAAATATTGAGGATTTGTTTAGCGAACTTCATTCATTATACGATTGAAATGATAGTTTGTTTTATTGGAATAGGCTTTATATTATATTGTAGTTCATTTATCATTTCTTCATAAAGCTTTCCATTTTCATTGAATTTGAATATTGATTTATTTAATTCATTTTTGATAATACCATAGTTCGTATTTAAATATAGAATATTATAATATATTTTCTTTCAAGCGCTTTTAAAAGTCTCATGTTTCACTTGAAATCTGTAACCTAAATTTTCAATTCTTTCAGCTAATCTTTTTACAGGAATTTTCATATGTATCGGCTTATCTATCATATGTAACATATTATTCAACATAGCGATATCTGGACACAAACAACTTGTTTTATTTCGACCTTTCACAGTTATGATAATTGACCTGTTTGCATTAGTCACTTTAAAATAACTAGCAATTATTATTATTAATAAAATATCTTTAATCATTTCAAATCTCTCTAAATTAATATTTATTGTTTATAGCTAATTATCGAAATAAGTAACATCTATAATACATTTATTTAAGAAAATAGGTAAAAATAAATAATGGAAATGTGAATATTGATGATTTGTTGTCACTGTTTTGCATAACCAATTGCATTGGTTTCATCGGATGTTGAACTTCTTTCATTATACGATTGAACTGATCAGTTGTTTTATTGGAATAAACTTTTATACTATATTGATTTTTTTAAATTCATTTTTGATAATACCAATGGTCTTATTTAGATATAGAATATCCTCATATATTGCTTTCCGAGCTCTTTTTAAAGTCTCATATGTGAGTTCAAATCGTATTTCTAAATAACTCATTCTTTCAGATACTTTTTGACTGGATTTTGCAAATGTCTAAGCTTATCTATCATATACAAAATATCCATCAATACGGCTGTATCAGGACAAACACATGTTGTTGGATTTTTACCTTGAACGGTTACAACAATTGAGTTAGCCATTTTAAAATAACTAACAACTAATATTATTATTAAAATTTGTTTAATCATTTTCAAATCTATATAAATTAATATTTATTGTTTATAGCTAAACGTTTGTGTGTATTTAACTTCTTGTTTGTTTAAATTAGTATAAAACTAATTGTTATTTCAATTTTTATCATTATAATGGATGTTATTGGACCGAGCGCTGTTCAAGCTATGAACAAAATTGAACATTATGGTAATTAATTATTATTATTATTTTACTTGTTTTGTAGATGATTATTTTCAGGTTATCAAAGAACGTCTGGATATACATGAAATATTGAAGGATAAGCCAGCATCAATGATTCCAGACTTGGTCTTTAATCATACATCTATACGGATATTTTCCGTAATCGATGAATTCCTATTGGACGTCAAACAAAACAAAATGTTAAAGGATATGGAACCCGAATATTCATGTGGTGATGGATGTCATTGCTGTGCTGCCCAATATCGGAAGTATATGGAATGGGCTTTGAACAAAGCTCTTCGACAATATTACTATAGTCGAATAATAATAAACGTTTTTGTTGTTAATGACTTTATTTTTATTATATAATAATAATAATAATAGTTAGTAATAATAGAAATAATAATAAGTTGTAATAATAAAAATAATTATAGTAAAATAATAAAATAATAAAATAATAATAATGAAAATTAAAATTAAAACAATAATTATAAAAATAAGTAGAACATTATATTTTAAAAAATTTGTAAATTTATGATAACCTTGAGAAATTTTGAATGACATTGAGAATATTTTTTGATGAGTTTAAATGACCTTGAAAAGTTATGATGACTCATCCAATGGCATTGAGAAATTTTAAATAACCTTGAAAATTATTACGACTCATCCAAATTTGTACTTTTAGACTTAGAAAAAAAATTTAGCCCCGGGGGTATGTGGTCCAGCGGTGACGTTAAAGAGACTGCGATGAGAAAATGCCTGCCTACATCAACAGTTGCTACAGTTATACCTCGAGATACAAGAGGTAAAAGCCTCCTGGGTTAAGCTGACGTGGGCTAAGCAAATTTATCAACGCTTAACGGCCACTAAGCAAGGCTGGAAGAAAGAAAAGGTTTTGACACAGGCCCAGCGAACCCATACCAGTGGATTGGAAGTCGTTCTCTCTGCATTCAGGGACTGCTCTGACCTATCCACTGGTCTTCGCCCCAGCACAAATAGCTTACTACAAACAGAGCCAACCGGATGAATTACCCAAAATGGCACTATTCCACTTTATGAATGACGGAACGCACTCGCAGATGGCTCTAACTGGCTTACAAGCCGAAATAGAGGATATCGATTTTATTAAATGATTTTATGTCGTATTAATAAAACTGATTAATTTGAAATTTCTTTTCTTGTTGTTTCATTGATTGCAAACGTTTTATTTATAAGGTTAACGTAAAGTAACGAATGTCACGACTGAGAAGTAGAATTTGAGACCAAAAGATGAGCATAGGCATTCTAACAGCGGCTCACTGGACCCAGTATGAGACCGGGCCTTGGCAGTGCTAGGAGTAGGGCTTAACTTTGACAGCCTCATAACCATTGGTTATATTACCAGTGTTGCCTAGCAATGGGTAACCATTGGGTGCGGTGGAACGTTGTATGCCTGGGTTACAAGGTCATGAGCCACTAACCCACTAATAGTTTTGCAAATAAAATATTTTTTAAGCTCAAATACAATTTTTTAATTATTAATATTAACCAAACTCTGTGTTATCATAACATAGTGAATATTTGTTGCAAACTGAATGACGTAAAGTTTACGGCGCGCGCTTGCTCATGTTAAAATAAAATGCGTGCCCGCAGAAAGGTTAATAAAAAACATTAAATTATATTTCAAATCTTCGATTTTACACAATATGTCTTATTTCTAGCATTTTGGTTTTGAAACAAAATTATTTTTACAATTTGTTTTAATTACAACTCAAGGTCAAAATATAATTTTTTTGAATAATTAATCATTTGGAAATATAATAATGTTAGTGAAAGCAATAACAAAGATAATAAAAACAATAATAATGATAATTCAAATTATAATAATGATAATGAAAACTGTGATAATGATAATGCAAACTATAATAATGATAATGGAAGGTTTGTCAATGATAATAAACCCCTTTTTTTCGATAATTTGGTAAATAATTAGCTTTTAAGTACCTTTAAACGTTACATTTTCTTTTAGTTGTTATCTTGGTAAGGCAGCGAAACACGTTTTTGGTGATTGGTTGAGAAAAGTAAAAATGACAATTTACATATGTGCTGCATTTATTATGAGTATTTCTTGGTGTTATTATGGAAATTATGATAATATTAAAAAAATGCACTCTAAAATAGTTGCACTTCTCAGAGCTCTAAAAATATCCATGAATAATTAATATGATTTACTTTTTAAATCAAATTAATTTGTATAAATTAAATAAGTCTTTGTGATTGATTAGAGCTAAGCTATGTGCTCGAGTTGAGCTTCTATTTCTTTTGTTTTAATTTTATTTGAATTAAAGTTCAAGTTTGATATTGTTTTAATCAAACTGGAAAAACATAATATTTCCAAAATGGAACATTAAATTTAATAATTGGCAACAACTCAACATCAAACTTACTATAATTATTTGTATAATGGCCATATTAATGATCGGATCACATAAACTTATGCACCAGAAGCAATATACACACAGTCACGGCATGAAATTCCAATTCTATTGGACGATTGCTCAGATTCGTGAGTAAGTGTGCGGCTCATTGAAACAGTTATTCAAATCAATAATGAACACTCCGTTATATTCAAAAACATGATTGCTTGTGCTGTATGTTATTGCTATTTTTCACTCTATCGATTGAATGTTCAGCTGTTGAGTAATAATTTTTCTAAGTATATTGTCCGCCCTTCATATTGACTCCTACCATTTCACCATTAGGTGGTAATTAATAAGCGAAAGCTAATATTAAATGGGGTGTTTTAAAATAAAGTGCACACAGACATACAAACATCAACATAAATTAAAACTTGCGAGAATGGTTACTACACCTGTTTCAGTTCATTAAAAACTGCTATATTAAAATGAAAAAATCAATAATATTATAATATAGCGACATACTTACCCTTGTCTGCATGTAATTTGTTCAACTGAATAAAAACCTATTATAGAAAAGAAAGAAATCGAAAAAAAATTTTTTTATACATAAACACAATACATAGTAAATAATGCATGCAAACTTTCAAAATGTAGAAACGTTCAGTTCAATAAAAACTATATAAAACTATTTTTAGTAACTTTAGACAATATATCCATCAAAACTCTAGGTTTTTGAGGAGATGAAGAAATAACAATGTAACATTTAACTTGTACTTAAAATAAATTCATTTTTTACCTCATTTGCAATTTACCAGGAGCGGTGGAATCAGAACCTTCAAATGAGGAGTTTAAAAAAACGGAAAACATAAGTTTTCCGATAACTTTAGTTTAAAAATAATATTTTTTATAAAGTATAAAAAATCAAAATCATTAATATCATTGAAAATGGGGAAGATCAATAAATATCAAAAATTTGGATTTGTCAAAAGGTAAAAAAGATGGCAACCAAAACAAATTTCCAAGGAAAAGAGAAGTAGTTTATTAGAATATAGAAATTTTTTAATAATAAATTTTAGTTTTCAAGAATTCGGACTTACATTTATTCGAAAATAATTCCATTAATTTACATAAGTTGTCATAAATTCCTAAAAAAACGCAAAGAAAGTTAATAAAATTAAATTTAAAATACACGTTGATGAAAATTATTATTTAAGAGCTTGAATAATGATCACATAAATATATGAGATCACAATCCAAGCCCTAAAATATACTTTATTAAAAAATTTACCTGTCAGCCATTTAAAAATGGCTAATTCATAAAATTAATCATAATCGTAGTTGAATGTTCATTAAAACTTCTATTATAGAAGTTTTTAATGAACTGAATCAGGTGTAATGCTTTTGAAGAAAGTAATCGGTTGGAACTGTCATCTTACACTGCAATACATTTTAAAGTACATTAAAAAGCATGAGTACACTATTTTACCATACTCAACAGTAAAATAATTGGACTTACTTCCTCGAACGTGTTACTTCCCATTTACTTAAGGTTTGCTAGGGCTGAGCGGAGATCATATCGTTCGTGTACATTCAATTTTTCCATCTCAAAAAGGCTGTTCATGTAAATGAGTATGATAAAATTTTCAGTGATCCATTAATGCACTATCTTCTGTTTCAAGTAAGCCAATATGAGCTGCACAAGAATGAAAATGTTTTAATAGAAAACATTTTTTATCCTTTCATCATCAACTTCACTTATTGACAAGCAGTAATTTGTGTCATATCCCTACTAAATTTTTCCAAGATTGATGAAAGCAGGACCTAGCTGAGAAAGTTGACGACGATAATAACTTTTAAATGTATGGATAATCCCTGCATCAAGTAGTTGCATGCTAGAAGTCACATTTGGTGAAAAATAAGTTAACTCAACATTCGAAGACTTTTTTAAAACTTTATGGGATGTTGCATTAGCGAGAATTAAGTAGACATGTTCTTCGCCAAAGAAAGAATGTATCCTTTTACTGAAATCCTGTAACCATGTATTGAAAAACTCAGTTGTAACCCATGCCTATCAAAAGTCAATCAGAATTGCTTCTATCTTTGGTGCCTTTCATGTTTTTTTTCTCTTTACTTTAGCATCTTTACCGCTAAACATACCGGCCTTGTTGTTTTCCAATTCTTTTTTATAAGTGATAACTGTTGGTTTAGATACTCCAAATTTATTCACGGCTTCTTGTATTGTTGTCTTCAAAGCTATTTCACCAATCTCTATCTTTTTTTGTAATATCCAACTCTGTCCTTGTTCTTTTCATAATTGTACATATAGACTGCAATAAAAATGGCGAGAAAGTGACAGTAAATATTCTTAAACATGCACATACACGCAAGTGTGTCATTCAAATTATTTGTGATTATTATAACACTGTGATAGGCAAGCGCGAATTGAAGGAATTTATTGAATATATTCTCTACTAATTAAAACTCCATGTTGAAAATTTTCATTGAAAATTTAATTAATTTAAATTAAATTACACTATTCCATAGATTAGGTTGTGATAGACAAAGTACAATAATTTTAGGCTATGTAAATCAATTGGTGATTTTAGGAAAATTTTATGATAATTTTTAATAATATCAAGTTTTCGGCGATATTTAGTTTAGTAAATTTTAATCATTTTTGTGAATATTAGGGATTTGGAGTTTTATTATGTTTTTTAATAAAATTATTGAAGAACTGAGGGTAATTCATAAATTTTAGAAGCAAACAATTTCCTGATAATTTATTAGATTTGACTTGATTTTAGGATTATTTTAAATAAAAGTTAATTTTAGGAACAAAAAGTTTATAAAACATCTATTTGAGATAATTATTTACCAATTAGAATCCAATTTGACTGATAGATTTTGAATAGTAAATTATATTTTAATTATAAATTTATGATCTATTTGAAAAAAAGTTGAAATTGTATTGCATTTATTCGTTGAAAGCATATAAAGCTTTTCAGAAGTTTATTGGATAATGATTAATGTAGTTTACAGTAAATTACAATCATCTTTTGTAATATCTGAAAGCACAGAGACAAAATTTAATTAAAATTTATTGTTAATTATACACGGTTTATTAAACTTTTATCGATTTCAGTTGATTTTTAAAAATATTTTAGTGAAACTTAGAAAGAATAAAATATCTTTGCGATAAAGGGTCAATTATTTACTTTCATTTTCAATTTTATTGATTTCATGATATCAATCACAAAAGTAATAATTTTAAAGTATAATTTTATTGGTTTTACAATTTATTTTAATTATTTAAGTAAATAATTAATGAAAAAAATATGATCTCTGTTTCATGATTTTACAATAATTTTGTGAAATTTAATGATTTTTTAGGAATACGTGGATTTTATTCAATTTAAGTCATTTTTGACGACATTTTTATTTGCTAGAATTTATTGTCAGAATCAAATGGTGGTGATTTTCAATGGAAAATGTTGGGTATCGATAACGATTTTGTAATACTTTAAAGAAAATTTATTTTTATTTGTAAAATTCAGATTTTTATGATAATTTTAAGGGAATTTGATTGGTTGAATGCATGGCTTACATATGGTTGACATGATAAAAATGTAGGACTTTTTTAAAGGGTATTTTAAGGGATTTATTCGGTTGAATATAGATTTCCAAAGGAATTTTAATTGATATGATTTTATGGAAATAATGAATATAGTTGGTATAGTGGGGAAAAAGTAATTTGAAGGGAAATGATTAGTCAAAAGAGGAATTTTATTTTAAGGGGATTTCAAGAAATTTATTCGGTTCAATATCGAAATAAGTCCGTTATTTTTATCAAAAATAATGAATATAGCTAAGATGATTGTCATTTAAAGAAAAATGGTTGGTTGAGAGTAAATTTTATATTATTTTATGGGGAAACGATAGGTTAAGAGGGGAATTTATGATATTTTTATGGGGATTTATTCTGTCGGATATCGATGTTAAAGGATGAATACTTAGTGAAATCGATACATTTTCATTGATTTAAGGGTTATCAAAATATATCAATATGGTTTTGGTTAATTTTAATGATATTATTGGAATCTGAATAAAATATACGATACGTGTTCAGTTCTAAGAAATTGTTCGATTCATGTATTCAAGTATTTATTTGATTTTATTATTATATTTGTAATTTAATTTAATTAAAAACTAAAATTTTACAACTTAGTTAATTTAATAAATTTTTTAATTGATAAGTACTATTTTCTTTACAATTTGCTACTATGTTGAAGCTTTCTTTAAAAAATCTTATTTAAAGACAAATTTAATCAAATTTATTTAAAATTTACATCTTTCCCATGACTTTAATCAAATTCTATTCACCAGCTAATCATAATTTAAGGATAAGTCTTATTTTTACAAAAACAAATATTTTACAACAATTAAACATACATATTTGGATTTTTAGTATATTTTATCGGTATCTATCAGTACACAAGTACCTGTTCCATGTAGGTTTTTAAGCTTTGTTAGAAATTCAACTTATTTATTGGTTGGTAAATAATAATTTAATTTCTAGTAATGTCGTAGATGATAATTATTTTATCTTTAGCTTTATTCAATGATGTTTAAAAACTTAAAAATCTAATAATTTTAAATAAATATATGAAAATTTATTTCAAGTACTGTAAAAGTAATATATGTTTTGTGAAATTAATTTAAGAATATTTTTCTAATTAAGTTTCTTTTTACTATCAGCTACAACCATTTATACTTACACATTAATTTATCATTCCGTAAACAACAAGAGTTGGAGTAAAAAGAATAAAAAATGTGTAAAAATAAATTTAAGTAATTTTTTGAGCTGTTAGCAATCAATTTATTTAGGGGCATGTGAAAATTAAATGAAAAGATTGACATTCATCTTTGAAAATATCTATTAATAATTGTTCATAGTTAGATGCAATTAAAAATATTACAAAGATTGTAGAAAAATTTCAAGTTTTACTATTAAGTTTTACAAAATAATTTCAATAAATCACAAAAAAGAATGTAAAACATCAATGATCGATAAAAAGAGTGAACATTTTTATTAGTTTGATACCGATCCGCTCCCATCATCGCCCATCAGCTTCCATCAGCTCCCATCATCGCCAAACACCGCCCAATCTACGACTAAGCCTACAACTAAGCCTACGACTAAGCTTACGAATAAGTCTACGACTAAGCCTACGAATAAGTCTACGACTAAGCCTAAGTTTAAAACCATTATAGTATATTGATAGTTTATTTAATTAAAAATAAGTCACTCAAAACTTAAATTTTATCACTGGATTTACAAAATTCAATATTTTAAGAAAATAATTCAACCAGTTTAAAATTTCAACTTAACTAAATGTAAAAAATTAAATTATACAAGATTTACTTTACCATTTTCTATAAAATTTTAAATTTACAGCAAATAAAATATACAGATTTATATTCTATTAAAAGATTTAATTTTTAAAATGAAAAATAATTCGCCCACTATAGGAGTTGAACCCACGACTCAACGAATTATTACCGACACCAGACTGTTACAAGTCTCTTTTAATAATAATTACAAAACAATAGAATAAAAAGACAAACACATTTACAAGACAACATTTATTTAAATAAAGGCTTCAAAATCTTCATTGGCATTGATACCTAAATAATGCCCAAATGCAAAACTTTTGTTTTTACCTACCCATTGACGTTTATCATCGTTGTTACTTAAAGCAATTTTACTATTTTTAAAAGTAAACAACTGATGATTTCTCGTCCCTATTCTCGTTTGAGGAACAGAAAAAATTGTATCGTTTCTATAACAATCAAGATAAGAAAGATGCTTTATTACTTTCAGTTTCACCTAAAAGACTATAGCATTTTGGTCGTAAGAAAACCCATTCCTTATATCCAAGTCCCTTACTCTCATCTTTGAATTTACCAATTACTGAGTCAAGTTTTCTTGAATACAAAGGATGACCAATATCATAATTCGAAGTGTCCAAAAGATTATTCGAAACCATTGCAGGTAAAAGAGTACTTAATTTACAGTTTTTAATTTCAAGGAAGAAAGAGTCAGTGTCGCCAGCAACAATGTCAATCCTACAATTGAAAAGATTCCTATATTTCACTAATTCAAGATACTGGAGCTGATACATCCGTAATTTCGATAAATCAAGAACCGTTTGACCGATATAACTAGGTCGGTCTAAACAAATTAATTCTTTATTTAGATGAGCTGATATAAGATCATCGTCAAATTTTATACCCTTTCTGAAAGACGGCTTTGATGAATAAGTAACCATCTTTTCAAATGAATTACATAATCTTAAATTCATTCGTTTTTTAAGATTTTCCACAGATTTTCCATAAAGACTATTATTTAAAAGTTTGAAATAGTTCTTATCAAGATTATTTGTAGCATCTGCTCTCAAACACGTGTTTGTATCAATATACTCTTTAAAAATCTTTTCCTGTTTAAACCTTATAGCTCTATGAATCTTAACAACCTTAACACCAAGAGAAACATACATCTTTAGAAGTCTCCAATGAATAACATAGTTTTTCTTGGGATAATGGGTGAGCATTAATTTTCAACTTTAGAATCCGGTGGACACATCTTTTCAGGCGCGACAGGGAATTTATCCAAAAACTCATTTACACTTTCAGGAATTTCGAGATCAACTTCCATCGTGTAACCATATGAAAGCGTGTCAATATACACTCATCCAAAATAGAATCAAGATTATTAATTACCCAACTAAAATCACCGAAATGAAGACTTTGGCTAAGAGCCCAACCATACAGATTTTTGGTACATTACAGGTTTTAATAAGAGCAAGAAAGTTCCAAAGTACAATAAATATAATAATTACAAAACAATTTATAACACAAAAAGATAAACAATTTTTAAATCTAAATATATTTAGTTAACGATAGCAATTCTAGCATTATCAATTCTCCATATTGGTGACATAACTTCATTTTGATCAACTTTATAACCTTGAATAGTAATATTAATGTACCAACTTTCCATTTCTTTGAATTGGATTTCTTCACAAGCGTCATGATATACAGTGTTTCTAGAATTAATATAATTGTTTTCACTGCAACATAATTTCTTATTGATTTGATGTAAAATTTTATTGATTGAATCTAAATCTTCCTTCGTAATATTCACCTGAAGTTTTGAAAATCGAGTTTGACTTAATTTAGCAGCTTTGGAAAATTTATATTCTATTTCATTCACTAAGAAGTACATTCTATGACAGTGATATATCTGAACAGGTTTCAAATTTACATCTTTTCTGTTTCTAGTATTTTTAGCTGTTTCATTCTAATTGTTTACCATCATGGATTTATCGCTAAAAAGTCCTTGCATCTGTAAAATGAAAATAATATATAAATTTCATTATTTATACTTAAAATAACATGTGTGCGTCCAATCATAATCATTTTAATAAAAAGGTTTACTATATAAACAAAATTATAAAAACCAATAAAAACATAAAACATAACTAAAAAAGACAACAAAATTTAAATAAAAATAATTTATTTTTAATTCAAGTCTTCACTCCATCTTGCGAGCATATAACGCAGATCGGCTTTGGCCTTTCCCGCCCTCCAATTGTTACAACAATTGCAGGGTGATCCGCAAATGGCTTCTGTTTTTATTGGATTTTCTTTTCTCTCCTTATATTCCATAAGAATCTTTTCGACGCTGATACCAGTCGCCTCAAAAATTCTATATGTTATAACTTCTGGAGCCCAGAATGCCATATTTTTCCCTAGTTCGGGATATGAGAGGATTATCCTTTCGATAAGGAATTAAATAGCCATTTCTAAAACAATAAATTAAAACATATCAATTTATAAATAAAAGAAATTTACCATCAGTTGAATTGTTTCTCATTTTGTTATTTGAATGAATAACTCACTTGTATTTATACTAATTTTTAACACACATCAGACTCATTTCATCGAATCAGAACCATTCATACAAATTACAAACACATCACAACCAATTAAAACTATACACAACTATTACATCTATGTTAGGTAATGCTAAGTAAAAACTTTAAGATTTTATCGTTTTCAATGACTGACTTAATATCATCAATAATATTTCCAACAATTTCATGATAATCCAATGTTTTAAGACCTAAAATTACTATTTTACCACTAGCAAACACGTTAACACATAAAGGATTATATTTAACAAATCGTAAAGCTGGGAATATTTCAGGTTCATATATACAATTAACTTTGTTCAATAAATCATATAAATTAATATCTACTCCAATATCGGCAGTCACTGTAATTGATTGAATTTGAACATCTTCAATTGTAAATGGTAAATCTTCAACTTTTAGAGGTTGCTTACATCCCATAATTGGACACTTACCTGACTTGAAAAAGATAATTGGATACTTACCACTTCGATCTACAATTTGTTGCGGTTTCCCAAATGGAAAATTCATGTGAGCAACTGAACATCTTCCTTTATAATTTATGTTGCTAAGCATCTATGACGTAATTATTTTTGAAAATTTTTATTCGTGTATAACTATTAATTTAAACAAATATAAACAAAATAATTAAAGTTAATATTTAAAATGGAATTAAGAAATGATGCAGTATATCAAATTGTTGGTCCAAGCGGAAGTGGGAAAACATTATTTGTTTGTAAATTATTACAATCAAACATGTTTAAATCAAAGTTTAATAAAATATATTGGCATAGGGGAGCCGATGATGAACATAGAATGACACAGGATCAATTTTGTAAAATAAAAATGATAATTATAAAAGGGTTTGATAAAAATTGGGTATCTAGATTACGGCAAGGTGATGTGATAGTTATCGATGATTTATATCAAGAAGCGAACAAAGAAAAGGATTTTAATAATTTATTTACAAATATAGCTAGGCATAAAGGTGTTACAGTTATTTTTATAACACAAAATCTTTTTCACCAAGGAGGATCTCACAGAACTCGCAATTTGAATGTCCAATATTTGATTGTTTTCAAAAATCCTAGAGATGCAACTGTTATTGATTTCCTTGCAAGGCAGGCTTACCCTAATAATCGTAATTTCTTGATAAACGCCTTTCAAGATGCAACCAAAATTCCACATGGATATATTTTTCTTGATTTTACACAGCAGTGCCCAGATGATTTACGAGTTAGAACTGATATTTTCAATAAAAAAGGTGCAATGTTTTATAAACAAAGTTGAAAATGATGCTATATACATCCAATCATGCTACTTAAATTTCGTGTTAAACATCCAAAATTATCAAAACTTCAATTACCAACGATTAGTTTCACCCAACGACTAGTTTCACCCCATCTAAAAAACATATAACTGAAAATATTCCTGGACAAAATCTTATTTCACACAATTTAAAACCAATTTCGAAAAAAAATGAAAAGTCAATAAAATCAAGTCATCGTAGTTTTCCATTTTTTAATGCTTTACTAAAGGCTCCAAGTGTTAAAAGAATGAATATCTTACAATCTTTTCCAAATAACGTTATTGACGATTTACTTGATATTATAGTCAAAGTTGTCAAAGGTAAAATTGAAATCAGTAAATCAAGTAAAAAGGTATTAAACAAACACAAAAAACCACTGTTATCAATCGTAAATTCAAAAAATCGAATGCAAATGCGTAAAATCGTATATAAACAACAAGGTGGTTTTATTGCGGCGTTGCTACCATTTTTAAAAAACGAATGAATTTAAGATTATGTAATTCATTTGAAAAGATGGTTACTTATTCATCAAAGCCGTCTTTCAGAAAGGGTATAAAATTTGACGATGATCTTATATCAGCTCATCTAAATAAAGAATTAATTTGTTTAGACCGACCTAGTTATATCGGTCAAACGGTTCTTGATTTATCGAAATTACGGATGTATCAGCTCCAGTATCTTGAATTAGTGAAATATAGGAATCTTTTCAATTGTAGGATTGACATTGTTGCTGGCGACACTGACTCTTTCTTCCTTGAAATTAAAAACTGTAAATTAAGTACTCTTTTACCTGCAATGGTTTCGAATAATCTTTTGGACACTTCGAATTATGATATTGGTCATCCTTTGTATTCAAGAAAACTTGACTCAGTAATTGGTAAATTCAAAGATGAGAGTAAGGGACTTGGATATAAGGAATGGGTTTTCTTACGACCAAAATGCTATAGTCTTTTAGGTGAAACTGAAAGTAATAAAGCATCTTTCTTATCTTGATTGTTATAGAAACGATACAATTTTTTCTGTTCCTCAAACGAGAATAGGGACGAGAAATCATCAGTTGTTTACTTTTAAAAATAGTAAAATTGCTTTAAGTAACAACGATGATAAACGTCAATGGGTAGGTAAAAACAAAAGTTTTGCATTTGGGCATTATTTAGGTATCAATGCCAATGAAGATTTTGAAGCCTTTATTTAAATAAATGTTGTCTTGTAAATGTGTTTGTCTTTTTATTCTATTGTTTTGTAATTATTATTAAAAGAGACTTGTAACAGTCTGGTGTCGGTAATAATTCGTTGAGTCGTGGGTTCAACTCCTATAGTGGGCGAATTATTTTTTATTTTAAAAATTAAATCTTTTAATAGAATATAAATCTGTATATTTTATTTGCTGTAAATTTAAAATTTTATAGAAAATGGTAAAGTAAATCTTGTATAATTTAATTTTTTAACCGGAGAAGTGTGGCTACATGCAGCTTCCCAGAGTTAACATCAATGGTGAGATCTTGATAAATGAAAAGGAGATCAAAAAGTTGTTGTCAAAAGAATTTTATCAATATCTTGGTGTTCCAATAGGCGAGGACAATGATCAAAGTCCCTATGCAATTCTTGATAAAGTTGTTAGTGACACAAAAAAAATTGCAGATTCCGGTTTATTTGGTTGGCAAAAACTCAAGGCCTACAAGATTTTTATTCATTCTCGACTAATATTTGCATTCCGAACACGTGAAATTAAAACTATGGCTTTATCAGCTTCTCAAGGAAATATTAATTCCTGTGGCAATAACTCAAGTAAATTGCGTGGCCATCTGAGAAGAATTTTGAACTTGCCGCACAATTCTGAGACCGTTTATTTATACAACTCAACTGAAAATGGTGGAGCTTCGTGTGTCGATTTGCTTGATGAATATCATACTCAAACAATTGTGCACTTTTTCCGACTCTTTACTTCCAATTGCGATTACTCGAGAAAAGTTAATATTGACTCTCTAAAGTTTGTAACGGGTCCTCGTCTTGGAATCAAAGAGCCTACATTACAACAAAGTTTTGATTGGATTAATGGTGCTGAAACTAAATTGAATCATGGTGGAAGGAAAACGAGATTTCAACGTGCACGTACTTCAATAATTTACTTTAAAAGAGAACACTCAATTTCCGTATCTTTTCATATTGTTAAAGAGCAAGTATTTTTTATATCTGATAACAAAGAGTCATGGAACTTTCATACTTACGACTAAGTTCCGAAAAGCAATTTCTAAGATATTTTACTCTGCATTGTTCGACTCATATATGCAAAAGTGGCAACTGAGTAATAAAAGCAACATGATTGCAGCGGCTATAAAATTATCTCCTCAAATAAATAAAGCAATTTTTAAAAGTAAACTTGGCGAATTTGCATGGAACTTTATACATCGAGCGCGAACTAATACACTTAACATCAATGCAAAGCCTAATAGAAAAGGGGATTCTAGACTTTGTAGACGTTGTGAGAAAGAGGATGAAAATATGTCTCATGCCTTACAGTCATGTAAGATTCACCAAATACTGACATTAGAGAGACACAATGTCTGTATAAAGATAATAACGAATAATCTAAAAAATCCTAATTTTATTGTCGTGGTTGATCATTCTTGTTCTCTTGTCCTGAATTCTAAACAACGCGTCGATCTTATAATAACTGATACTGAAAGAAAAAGAATATTCATGATTGATATTAAGTGTCCAATGGATTCTGTTTCACATTTTGAGTTGACTGATAAGGCAAATATTGAGAAATATAGCTTGCTTCAGAGTGGCTTCGATTCAAGCCATTTTTAATTTATGCATATATTCACCTATAGAAAATATTGAGACCAAATATTGCATTGTTTTTTATTACGAGTTAAAAATATCCTTGACTATAGTGTGACCATCTTAGGCGATTTGAGCCAATTTTTATTTTATGCTTATTGTTAAGTACAGGCTCTTAGCCTAAAATATTAGTCACAATGACGTCACTAAACACGATGACGCAATCTCTTCCGATAGTGCAAGATCAATTTGCATCAAATCAATTGAATAATAGTTCATCAGAACTGGTTATTTTCAAGACAATTCTACAAAATCAAATAATTTTTTCCCAGCAATTATTGGATTTTATTTCTCAAAGATCAAATGGACAAAATCAATTGCCACTTTCGGCGAAGCCAATTCATCCAGATCTATCGTTGGATTTAGTATCAAAGAAATCGACTCGTGATAATCAATTGCTACTTTCAACGAATGCAATGGATCCTGAAAAATCGTTCGACGAATGTGATAAGGAAGCACTTTCAAACAAAATATTGCCACTTTCCGCGAAGCTAATGGAACTTGAAGAACACATTTTGCGAATGAATAGTAAGTTTGATATTGTTTTGAATAAATTAAGTAATTCTGATTTTAATGATAATAATTGTAATTTAAATATACTAAATAAAATTAATGTCGATAATAATGATGACTTAAATATCTCATCTAATTATAATCTTGTTTCAGAAAATGCAGAAAATAGTCCTTTAAATCCTATTAATACACAGCTTAAAAATTTTAAAGTTACTAAAACTAAGGATGCTTTAAATATTTACCAATTAGAATCCAATTTGACTGATAGATTTTGAATAGTAAATTATATTTTAATTATAAATTTATGATCTATTTGAAAAAAAGTTGAAATTGTATTGCATTTATTCGTTGAAAGCATATAAAGCTTTTCAGAAGTTTATTGGATAATGATTAATGTAGTTTACAGTAAATTACAATCATCTTTTGTAATATCTGAAAGCACAGAGACAAAATTTAATTAAAATTTATTGTTAATTATACACGGTTTATTAAACTTTTATCGATTTCAGTTGATTTTTAAAAATATTTTAGTGAAACTTAGAAAGAATAAAATATCTTTGCGATAAAGGGTCAATTATTTACTTTCATTTTCAATTTTATTGATTTCATGATATCAATCACAAAAGTAATAATTTTAAAGTATAATTTTATTGGTTTTACAATTTATTTTAATTATTTAAGTAAATAATTAATGAAAAAAATATGATCTCTGTTTCATGATTTTACAATAATTTTGTGAAATTTAATGATTTTTTAGGAATACGTGGATTTTATTCAATTTAAGTCATTTTTGACGACATTTTTATTTGCTAGAATTTATTGTCAGAATCAAATGGTGGTGATTTTCAATGGAAAATGTTGGGTATCGATAACGATTTTGTAATACTTTAAAGAAAATTTATTTTTATTTGTAAAATTCAGATTTTTATGATAATTTTAAGGGAATTTGATTGGTTGAATGCATGGCTTACATATGGTTGACATGATAAAAATGTAGGACTTTTTTAAAGGGTATTTTAAGGGATTTATTCGGTTGAATATAGATTTCCAAAGGAATTTTAATTGATATGATTTTATGGAAATAATGAATATAGTTGGTATAGTGGGGAAAAAGTAATTTGAAGGGAAATGATTAGTCAAAAGAGGAATTTTATTTTAAGGGGATTTCAAGAAATTTATTCGGTTCAATATCGAAATAAGTCCGTTATTTTTATCAAAAATAATGAATATAGCTAAGATGATTGTCATTTAAAGAAAAATGGTTGGTTGAGAGTAAATTTTATATTATTTTATGGGGAAACGATAGGTTAAGAGGGGAATTTATGATATTTTTATGGGGATTTATTCTGTCGGATATCGATGTTAAAGGATGAATACTTAGTGAAATCGATACATTTTCATTGATTTAAGGGTTATCAAAATATATCAATATGGTTTTGGTTAATTTTAATGATATTATTGGAATCTGAATAAAATATACGATACGTGTTCAGTTCTAAGAAATTGTTCGATTCATGTATTCAAGTATTTATTTGATTTATTATTATATTTGTAATTTAATTTAATTAAAAACTAAAATTTTACAACTTAGTTAATTTAATAAATTTTTTAATTGATAAGTACTATTTTCTTTACAATTTGCTACTATGTTGAAGCTTTCTTTAAAAAATCTTATTTAAAGACAAATTTAATCAAATTTATTTAAAATTTACATCTTTCCCATGACTTTAATCAAATTCTATTCACCAGCTAATCATAATTTAAGGATAAGTCTTATTTTTACAAAAACAAATATTTTACAACAATTAAACATACATATTTGGATTTTTAGTATATTTTATCGGTATCTATCAGTACACAAGTACCTGTTCCATGTAGGTTTTTAAGCTTTGTTAGAAATTCAACTTATTTATTGGTTGGTAAATAATAATTTAATTTCTAGTAATGTCGTAGATGATAATTATTTTATCTTTAGCTTTATTCAATGATGTTTAAAAACTTAAAAATTAAATCTTGTATAATTTAATTTTTTAACCGGAGAAGTGTGGCTACATGCAGCTTCCCAGAGTTAACATCAATGGTGAGATCTTGATAAATGAAAAGGAGATCAAAAAGTTGTTGTCAAAAGAATTTTATCAATATCTTGGTGTTCCAATAGGCGAGGACAATGATCAAAGTCCCTATGCAATTCTTGATAAAGTTGTTAGTGACACAAAAAAAATTGCAGATTCCGGTTTATTTGGTTGGCAAAAACTCAAGGCCTACAAGATTTTTATTCATTCTCGACTAATATTTGCATTCCGAACACGTGAAATTAAAACTATGGCTTTATCAGCTTCTCAAGGAAATATTAATTCCTGTGGCAATAACTCAAGTAAATTGCGTGGCCATCTGAGAAGAATTTTGAACTTGCCGCACAATTCTGAGACCGTTTATTTATACAACTCAACTGAAAATGGTGGAGCTTCGTGTGTCGATTTGCTTGATGAATATCATACTCAAACAATTGTGCACTTTTTCCGACTCTTTACTTCCAATTGCGATTACTCGAGAAAAGTTAATATTGACTCTCTAAAGTTTGTAACGGGTCCTCGTCTTGGAATCAAAGAGCCTACATTACAACAAAGTTTTGATTGGATTAATGGTGCTGAAACTAAATTGAATCATGGTGGAAGGAAAACGAGATTTCAACGTGCACGTACTTCAATAATTTACTTTAAAAGAGAACACTCAATTTCCGTATCTTTTCATATTGTTAAAGAGCAAGTATTTTTTATATCTGATAACAAAGAGTCATGGAACTTTCATACTTACGACTAAGTTCCGAAAAGCAATTTCTAAGATATTTTACTCTGCATTGTTCGACTCATATATGCAAAAGTGGCAACTGAGTAATAAAAGCAACATGATTGCAGCGGCTATAAAATTATCTCCTCAAATAAATAAAGCAATTTTTAAAAGTAAACAAGGCGAATTTGCATGGAACTTTATACATCGAGCGCGAACTAATACACTTAACATCAATGCAAAGCCTAATAGAAAAGGGGATTCTAGACTTTGTAGACGTTGTGAGAAAGAGGATGAAAATATGTCTCATGCCTTACAGTCATGTAAGATTCACCAAATACTGACATTAGAGAGACACAATGTCTGTATAAAGATAATAACGAATAATCTAAAAAATCCTAATTTTATTGTCGTGGTTGATCATTCTTGTTCTCTTGTCCTGAATTCTAAACAACGCGTCGATCTTATAATAACTGATACTGAAAGAAAAAGAATATTCATGATTGATATTAAGTGTCCAATGGATTCTGTTTCACATTTTGAGTTGACTGATAAGGCAAATATTGAGAAATATAGCTTGCTTCAGAGTGGCTTCGATTCAAGCCATTTTTAATTTATGCATATATTCACCTATAGAAAATATTGAGACCAAATATTGCATTGTTTTTTATTACGAGTTAAAAATATCCTTGACTATAGTGTGACCATCTTAGGCGATTTGAGCCAATTTTTATTTTATGCTTATTGTTAAGTACAGGCTCTTAGCCTAAAAATATTAGTCACAATGACGTCACTAAACACGATGACGCAATCTCTTCCGATAGTGCAAGATCAATTTGCATCAAATCAATTGAATAATAGTTCATCAGAACTGGTTATTTTCAAGACAATTCTACAAAATCAAATAATTTTTTCCCAGCAATTATTGGATTTTATTTCTCAAAGATCAAATGGACAAAATCAATTGCCACTTTCGGCGAAGCCAATTCATCCAGATCTATCGTTGGATTTAGTATCAAAGAAATCGACTCGTGATAATCAATTGCTACTTTCAACGAATGCAATGGATCCTGAAAAATCGTTCGACGAATGTGATAAGGAAGCACTTTCAAACAAAATATTGCCACTTTCCGCGAAGCTAATGGAACTTGAAGAGCACATTTTGCGAATGAATAGTAAGTTTGATATTGTTTTGAATAAATTAAGTAATTCTGATTTTAATGATAATAATTGTAATTTAAATATACTAAATAAAATTAATGTCGATAATAATGATGACTTAAATATCTCATCTAATTATAATCTTGTTTCAGAAAATGCAGAAAATAGTCCTTTAAATCCTATTAATACACAGCTTAAAAATTTTAAAGTTACTAAAACTAAGGATGCTTTAAATATGAAAAGATTTAACTGCAATTACCTTTCACGTATTTTAAATAAAAATGAGCGTCGTAATATTATTAATAATTATCCATGCTTCATAGGTTTATTGAAAAAGAAAAATTCTAAGATCAAGTTTGATCTTAGTAATTATGAACTTTCCTTGATTAATAAATCGAAACTTAATTTTAAAATAAAAGATTGTGATAGTTTATTCTATAGAAATGACAATCTCTGTATTTCAATCAAGTTAAGTGAAATTAAAAAAACAGATGCTACTAAAAAGATAATTACAAAATCAACAAATTTTCAAAATAAAAATAAAACCATTTTTTCGAACCTTATTAATACTGATAATTATTGTTCCAAGCTGATTAAAGCTCCATTAGCAATAAAGAAATTTTTATTTGTATTTTCACATATATTAGCCGAAACAGTTTCTAATTTAATATGGAAGTACGTCATCAAGAAATTGCTAAATTTGGATTCTTGATGACGTAAATTTAAAAATAGTAATTTATTTAACCCCCAAATATAAATTTAGTAATTAGTAAGTAAATTAACCCTAATTACTTTCATATAAATAGTAAAGTATTTTAGTATGAGGGGCCGATACCAAAACCAATTTAGCCTATCCTAAAAAACATTAATTTCAGAAAATTGATTGTACGATTATTGATCATTTATTACCCGAAGAAAAAAAGAAAATTAAGTAAACAATTCAAACTAAATCTACTCGAAGAGAAAGAAAAGTGGTTAAGCAAACAATTCAAATTAACTTAAAGGAAAAACAAATATTGAAATTTAGAAATCCAGTAACACGACCGAGAAACTCAAAACAAATAAATATTAGTTAATCCGAAGAAAAACCCATTTAGCCCAAACCAAACAAAGAAAAACAGTCTACGAAAAAACTACTTAAATCACTCCTGTTGGAAAAATCATTTGCGGATTTTATCGAGAGAGAAGAAAACTTTGAAAAAACCAGTTGCGGATTCTTGGATACTCATTATCCAGTGGAGAATTTCGGTATATATATATTTTTTATTAAATTAAAAAGAAATTAACATTTATAAGCGGATACCCTAATCCGGCTCATAAATAATCTAATTAATTCTAAAATCAATAATACCCAAAGCAGTTGACAGCTTTCGTGGTATTTGGAGAGCCTCAAAATTAAACTTACTTACTCTCTGATCTAAGGATAAGTCGTTGCGTCGGCATAGTGACCATCGACTTCTTGCGGGCCATTTGGCAGGGATCATTTGATCCAGATTTCTTTCACAACCTGCAATTGTACACATAAAACTTTGTAAATTTTTGTCATAATGCCAATTAAATTTTGTAAGTAATTAATTGACTTGTCTTATTTATTTACAAAGGACCACAACAGACCTATTTATATTTTTGTGTATTAGTTCATTTTAATTATCAAATTTTGTTTTATAAATTTGGAGTCAGAAAACGAACTGTGTTAAGATCGTATCCCCACCTTTTGATCTTAACATTATTATCAAGAAAAATTACTCATGCTTTTTAATCAAAGAAATATTTTTTAGGCTTTTTAATCAAAGAAATATTTTTAGGCTTTTTAATCGATAAAATATTTTTATGCTTTTTTATTGATAGGCAATTCAAGCCAATTTTTATCTTGGGCTTTTTATCGAGTTAAAAAATACCCCTTGACTAATGTGTGATCGAAAATAATATTTTGTGGATGAAAAATACCCTCTGTGCCATCGTAGGCGATTTGAGCCAATTTTAATTTTATGCTTTTTTATCGAGAGTCAAAAAATACCCTCTGACTATAGTGTGATTGAAAACAAAATATTTTGTTGATGAAAAATACCCTCTGTAACCATCGTAGGCGATTTGAGCCAATTTTAATTTTATGCTTTTTTATCGAGAGTCAAAAAATACCCCGACTATAGTGCAACCGAAAAGATTTTGTGGATGAGACAATTTTAATTCAAAAAATTCGCCAAATTTGAATTTTAAAAAAATGCGCCAAAAATTCGAAAAATAATTTTTAAAAAATTTATCAAAAAAAAGATGCGCACACAAATAATTTATCTTGATTACATAATTATGTAATCAATATAATTCGAGATTAAATTACGTCATTGTGTAATTTAATCCGTCGCAAACACCCCTTGTATTTTTATTATGCAATGGTGTGTGAGGGCAGAGTGCCACTAATTACCTACTCATGTGTAATATTGATGCAAAATTTGGGAAGCCTATAACAGGAACATAAAGATTCGACAGAGCAAGAATAGAATTAAAAGTGAACGATACGGTATTAACAGAAATTATAAAGAATAACCAGAATGTTTTATGGCAAATAAATGGGACATCGGTTGCACAACATTGCGAAACATAATATAGATACATGCGGAAGCCCAATAAATATTAAGCCACGAAGACAACCAATTCATTTGGAACCAAAGATTGAGAAATTTATACAGAATCCGTTTAAAAATGGCATTATTAAGAAATGTAATTTATCATGGAATACACCCTGATTTGCGTTTGGAAGAAAGAGAAACAAGACATCAGATTATGTCTGAATTTCAGACAGTTAAATCTGGTTACTGATAGGCAAGCGTACCCAATGTCAAATATAGCTGAGATATTAGATAGATTGGAAGAAGCAAAGCATTTTACCTCAATAGACCTGGGAAAGGCTTATTATCAGGTGGAGCTGGAAGAAGAGTCAAAAGAAAAGACAGCATTTTCAACAACAACAGGCCAATATTGTTTCAACAGGATGCCATTTGGAATAGCTGCAGGGCCAGGAACATTTTAGAAGTTAATGGGAAAAGTACTGGGCAACGTAAAAGGAGAAAAAAAATGAACAATCAATAACTGTTACTATAGATCTATGAAAATGTATTAATCTTTACAAATTGTCTCAACAAACCGATTGTATGTTTGAACCCAAATTATTCCCAGCTTTGAGACTTTTACAGTATAACCCTATGTGTGTCAGTGTATTTTCGAGTGAAAAATTTGTTGTGTTAGGACTTTTCATTAGCTGATAACCTGGTAAAGGATGTCATGCGATTAGTTGAAATTTGATTGGTTGATATTTGTATATAGTTAATTCATAGGCATTTACAATTCCGATTATTTACAACAACTTGTCCCAACTTTCTAGGAACGGTAATTTATTATTTTATTTTTTCAATTTTAATTTATTCATTTTTTAGAAAAATTAGTATCAATACTCTTTGGAAAAATGGATGAACTATTTCCAAATGTCCTGTCAGAAATGATTTGTTGCGCGCCGAAAATCATGCCGTTTAGAATATTGCTGGCAACAGGAATCGATATGGAGTTGGTGCTTAAAGAATGCACAATTTGTGCTTGTTTGTATATTGTTGTCAATGATTATTACTTGATTTTCAATAAATGTTTATTATTTTAGTTTTTTATTATTTCAGTTTATTAAAAATTGTTTTTTATATAAGTAGTATTAAACGAAAATAGGGTTTTTTAACGAAAATAGATTATACTTTTGTCGACATGTAAAATATTTTTTATTCAAAATAACTTTTATTTAATAATCTTTAATGCAAATTTGTTTATTTTAATTAGTTTCAAACAAAAACATGTTTAACAACGACAAATTTAAACACAGAAAGTGCAATACAAATGCACGATTCTGATTGGTCGCCCTTTCTAATAAATACACAATTTTCTTTGAGATTAGTCATAATTTCAAAATGACTAAGAAATTGAGCGAAAATAAAATAATTGCGAAACCAGTTAATATACAACCAGAGCAAGTTGTTCATAATAAAAAGTGTATTTTCTAAAAGATCCGATGGAAATTAAGTTATCAAATCCAGTCAAGCTATGCAAAACTCCTTATTTTGGATTTAGAAAAGTTTTGAAAAAAGTATGAGTCAAATTTTGCTAAGGGGTATGTTTTTTTCTGACTTTAATAAAATTTTGAAAATTTTTTTGACTCATAGATGACTCATTTCTTTGTTCGATGACTCATCGTGAGATCACTTCTATCTACTAATATGGAATACAAGTACTTGTACCTGTCATGCATTTCTAAAGCACTGCATGTTGTTGGTATGGCGATCAGATTAAAGTTTTGCAAACAGCAACCAGAAGCAAAAAATGTCGATATTAAAACCAAGTGCAAGAGAGGAAGACCTTCGAAAACAGCTTTACTAAGACAACGACAATGACAATTTATTAATGTATTTTTTCATTTAAATAAATGTAGTTTTTTCAAATAAAGTAATGCTCAAAAATAATTTCTAAATTGTTATTAAATTAATGCTAAATCTTTATTATATTTATACTCATTCAATATATTAGTAATGCTCAATTAAATACTAGCCTTTGTTAAATCCTGACTCAGTATGTTTAGATCGACCGAGTTCTTAACTTGTCTAAACTTCGTATGTATAGATTTGTAAAAATATCGTCTTCATTTTAATTGTGAGATTAATATTGTTGCAGGAGATACAGATTACTTCTTTCTCAAAATAAAGCATTTTAAATTGGATATTCTTTTGACTGAAATGGTTAAGGACAATCTTTTGCATAATTATCGGACTAATCATTTACTTTACTCGAAAAATGTAGACTATCATAGGTAAATTTAAGGATGAAAATAAAGGTGACGGTTATGATGAGTGGGTTTTCTTAAGACCAAAATTTTATAGTTTGTTAGGAAAATCTTCTTGTCTAAAAGAAAAGGAGTGTCATTAAAAAACACTGAATTAACACATACATCATATAAGGACTATTATGAGAAAAACTCTTATTATTAATATAAGTAACATTCATAAATATTTATAATTTGAATTAAATAATAGTTAATTGAAATAAAAATTAAAGCAAGTTAATGTGAAAAATTTTAAATATATAATTGCTTGTATATTCTTCTTTTCATTTTTCTTCTCTATTTTAAATATATTCTAAAATATCCTACGAAGTATCAAAGGTTGCTGTTGAAGTGAAATATACCATACAAGGTTCGGATTATTAAAATAGGTCAGAGTAGAAAATTTTGTAAAAACATTTTTCAATCTATATTCGTTCTCCATTATACTTGTATTTCTATCACTTTTTTGAAAGCATTGCAGTCTGTGCAAATCTTTTCCGCTTTAAACTCCTCATGAAATCATCTAACATTGGGCAAATTTTCCGCATTTTTCGACTAACACTGCATCATCATTTGAATTTTCCGTCTGATTCCTTCTTTCTCTGTTTCATATATTGGGAAAAAATCATATCTAAAAAGTTTTTCACACATTTGGAACTACGTTGTAATTGACATCTCGGTTTCAATCATGAACGCGATTTCTTTATTGTCAATTCTAATGTAAATATTTTCTGATAAAAATATGCCTAATAAA
Organism: Schmidtea mediterranea; assembly: GCA_022537955.1. Taxonomy (NCBI): domain Eukaryota; kingdom Metazoa; phylum Platyhelminthes; order Tricladida; family Dugesiidae; genus Schmidtea; species Schmidtea mediterranea. The sequence goes on along the minus strand of CM039679.1, from coordinate 64,188,286 downwards.
ATAATATATCTCTGGTAATATGGAATGTCTTCATGAAAGTTTGAATTCGACTTAGTTTTTATTTGAATAATAAAAAAATTATTTAAAAATTAATCAGCTAACATTTGTTAAAAATAACAGTTTATTTCCACTAATTTTGCAACAAAGTAATATACAAATTTTCTAATCGAATTTGCTTAGAGATTTCTTAAAATTTTAGACTATCACATTTTATTGTATTCTGACTTATTTTTTCAATATTTTGTGTTCCGCGAGCTAAAATGTTTGAGTACCACTGTTCTAGGATAACACTGCATTTGTCGTTTTTCTCACAATTTTTATATAATTTAGTATTTTTGTTACCAATTTATGATATATCCGAAAATTTCTTTTCATTCACACATTCTTACTTTCAACCCAACAAACTTGATTCTATCGAGAATTTATTCAAAGTGAAACATTGCTGAAATGCCTCAGACACTTCAATTTAATACATATTTATTTAATAAATGCATGATTAAATTAAATAACATTTTTGCTTTTTTTTCTGACAATTATTCAAAATTCCAAAACAACAAGCACAAATTTCTATGAGTATTAAAATTTCAGTCTCCCAAAACTTCAATCATGGATTTTGGTAGACAAAACAAATTTTGTTATCAAATCGATACATCTCCAAATTCAACTAAAACCGTATTATCAATAAAAAATTATTGATCGGTAGTTAAAAAAAGAAAAGAAGATAAAAGTAATTAAAATAAAAGTAGTAATAATTTATAATTTGTCAATTTTATTAAAAAGTTTAAAAAAATAAAATAAAAGGCACCATTGGATTGATTATTATTAGTTGTTATAGTATTATTTTTTTTATTATTGTTTTACTAAATAAGAAATAATTTAATTATTTTTTTCACTTCAAAACATGTACAGTGAAAAAATGTTTTATTTGATTTTTTTTCATGTCAAATTTTATTTACAGACTTTCGTTCATTTCTGAGTTAGATTGAAAGGATTTTCGAATGGGGTTTGTTTGATCGGATGACACAAGATGGTAACCGGTTAGTTTGGAGTTGCTCAATACTCCAAAGCTTACTGACTGATGTTTATTAGGGATTTTTCTAGTTTTTCTTGAATTGGAATTTGTTTGATCTGATTTATTACAGTCGAGGCAAAATGTCATTTTGAAAGCTTTCCGAAATTTTGATGATATGATGTTATAAACTATCGGATTGAGAACTGAGCTCATGTAAAACAATGAACCTTAATAAAAGATTTATATAATATTTTGTTTGAATGCTTCATTTATTATTTCATATTTCTAAATACAAATATATAAGATTTATTAGTTCAATATTTAATTGTTTAAATATTCAAAGATAATTTAATGTCAAAATATATTAATATAATGAGATCACCTTTATATACTACAATTTTTTATTTATTTTGCAAAAATTATAAAATGAAGCATTTAATTTGCAATTTGGGAGTCACATGAGGGGAGGGCTAAAATTATTCTATGTATTTTAATTTTCATCATTCCCCAAACTTTGTTTATATTTATTGCAACATATGTTAATTTTAGACATTATTGTAGATAATAATTAAGAAAAAAGGAGAAAAAAGGAGAAAAAAATTACTTTTCATAACATGAAATTCGACATAAGCGACAAATCACACAATAAAAACAATCAAAAATATTGCACTAATAAAATAGTTGTTATTGTTATAATGGAACTGAACTTTTTTCAGAATATTCTTTTGAAACACATTTTGTACTAGCGCTTCGGGTTTGGAGCTCTGTCTTATAGATCATAAAATTGTAAATATCCCGATAAATTTATAAAATTATAATGTAAATATCTCACTAGAAAAATCAGGTTTTCTTTTTTATTTTTGCATAAATAATAATCCAATATTGTGCTACTTGAATGTGATATTTTGTTTTTCTTATTTGATGTTCTTTGGTGACATTTAGACTATCAACAAACTATTTTACATTATTTTGGATTCGACACAAATTAATAGTTCATAAATATTTCATTTTCTCATTCCCAGTCATGCGTCACTTTGAATAACTTTTTCTAACGTTTTAAACAAAAATATTAATAGATTTTTTTATAGCTATAAACAAATTAATAAATTTATATTTTAAAAAGAATTGATTAATTAAAAATTTATGTAGGAAAAATAACTGTTTAGGGAGCATCCATTAAGGACTTCCCCTAAGAAAGGGAGAGAGAAGGTCTTCGAAAAATGGAGAAATGGGGACACTAAGGAGGGGAGTCCAAGTGCTTAGCACATCCCTAGCGGCATTGGTAGTTTAAATATTATACAAAATGGGTTAATGATTTTTTTAAAACTTTTTCTATTATCTTTATTAGATACAATATATGGTAAGTAATTAAGCTTTAAAACTGTTTCATGTCTTCTATTTTTCCCATTTGATCATTTTAAATATGTTTTTTCTCTATTTTTTAACCAATATTGTGTACTACTACATATAATGTTGTAATTAAATTTAGTATATATGCTTATAAATTATTTAAATTTCTTCTGAAAATAAAGAATATCTATTTTTGGAGGGATGGCCCTTGTGGGGTGCTCATGAAAAAGGACAAGTGAGAGAGGATCAAAAATTGGTTATTTTGGGGGTGACGTCCTTAATGGATGCTCCCTTATTAATTTAAAGAAATGGTAAATAATTAAAATTGAGTATAATTATGTAATAACATTTGTCCAATTATTGTCGTGTTGCAATGATTAATGTATAAAATAATTCGACAAGTTGTTCTGATTCAAATATGTTGTAAAGTTAATTAAAAATAAAATAAAAGAATAATTGAAGTGTATTGTAAAAATAAAATTATACTAACCAAATATGCAAATTTTGACTGTTCAAAATATTATTTTACTAATAATTTATTTAATGAAAAACTGGTATATATATATATTGTGTAACTAGATTATAAAAAATTATTCTTACCTGAGAGATAATATATGATAAAATCTAGTATATCAACTGAATGTCTGAAGGTTGCTAAAATCCTTTGAGTATGAAATGGCGCCCAAGAAATGAAGAATGCTATCACCACAAATACTAAAAAAATAACAATTTTAATTAATACAGCTAAAATATAAAAATTAAATACTTTTCACTATTATTTACTGTTTCCGTCCTTTAAAAATTTATTCATAGAATTATTATTTAATTTTCATGAATAGAATATATCATTGCCTAGGAAAATATATCTAACGGTTTTTACCCCCACCCCATGTTTTTATTTGTCTTGCATAAAACGTAAAACTATTGTTGATTGTAAATTTTTCTTCAAATTAAAAAAATCTTTCCTAAGATATTTATTTTAAACAAAGAAAATGATATTCCATGTCACATCTGATAATTAAAACAACAGATATTGTCAATGACATCATTTATCGTTCCTTAATCTTTCATCTGTATTCATTTACGATTTCAATTATCTTCATAATTGCTTTAATCATTAATTTATAGTTGAAAACTAAATTAACTTAAATGAAATCATAAATATATATTTAAGACATTTATATATTATTTGATCTCACAGTTTTACGAGTTGATGAAAAATGTCTTATAATCATAAATTTTAACACAATTATTTCTAAATGTTTATTTGTTTTGCATTTTTTAAAAGATCTTTTAAATAAATTGATATTTTAAAGATTATCTTTGTTTTTAAGATGTAAACCATCCTCTTCTTTTTTTAAAATAAAATTCCGGATGTTTTCTTTTCAATTTTGAAGGTTTCTGAAAAATAAATAAAATTATACACATTTTACTTACTTTTTACTCTTTATTCTTTATTTTTTATTCTTTAAGAATAATATCAGATTTTCAGATTATTGATCAATATTTTTATTTATTTAACACAAAATGTCGGTACGCCTTTTCCAATGCTTTTCGTTAATCTTATTTATTTAAATAGAAGTAAAATCTTGTTTTATATTCCAAATTATTTAAATCGAATGAATATAATTTTGGAAAACTCCATCGTTGTTTTTGACACAAGGCGAAATATTTATTATTAATAAAACAAAATAAAAAGAGTACCAGTAAATTTAAGGCATACTTATATATATCTGGATATTGTTTATCACAAGTATGCGGTTTTTTATGGATGATGGCATAAGACATCCTTTTTCCTGATTGCGGTTATAAAAAATATCCTATGTGGTGTTCTTAGGTCTTTCTGAAGTCACTGATGAGACACTAAATCATTTTTGTTTTCTTGTCTTTATATTCTTCGTATTTGGTGTTGAGGTTCCTCAGTAGCTAGGTGGTTGGGGATGAAGTTCAAAACCTCGCAGTATAAACTGCTCAAATTCTTACGCTTCCACGACCGTAAAGTAAGCCGTTTACAAACGATTTAATGACAACACGTAAATAATTAAAAATGATTCAAACATCCAGATTATTTTCATAGCCTAGTTAGAGTTTAAATATATGGCTAAGCCACATCTATTAACTTGCAATAATGAATAATAATGTTATCTCATTACGAGGATGGCAGAAAATATCATGATTTTTAGGCGAGATTCTTCTAATCAAAAACACCCTTGAGACACAAGTGTAGCAAGGGTGTTAATGCAGACATCATAGTTTATAATAATTAAAAATTAATCAAATAAAATAACTTGTTATACACTTGAAGCTGTTGCGGTTCGAAGAGTATACATCCAAATAAAAAAAGGCGTGGTGGTGGCCTCGCGGGTCGCCATAGGCCAGTCGTTAGATTGTCCTACGGCTAATATACCCTCATATAATCTACATTACAGCAGGCCATTACTGTGACATAGATTGAGGGTATCTGATCTTGAGACTTGTGGATCGATGAACGATTCATAAACATTACTTATGTTTTCACTCTAGGATTTATCGCTAATCTCCTTTATCTCGTAATAACTATGGTAAGCCATTATCTTACCATAAAGTTGATGTGTAGACCATTCCAAAGGTTATTATTATTATTATTATTATTATTATTATTATTATTATTATTATTATTATTATTATTATTATTATTATTATTATTATTATTATTATTATTTTTATTATTATTATTATTATTATTATTTATTATTATTATTATTATTATTTTATTATTATTATTATTATTATTTTATAATTATTATTATTATTATTATTATTATTATTTTTTATTATTATTATTATTATTATTATTATTATTTTTATAATTATTATTATTATTATTATTTTTATAATTATTATTATTATTATTATTATTATTATTTTCAATCATTTTGTGTTGGATAAAAATGAAAAGTTTAAGGGAAAATAAAGTAAAAAATATTCACCTAAAGTTAATAGATTTCTACAAATGGTAAATTAAATTTCAATTTCATTTTGTCAAACTTGATTAATTGGTTGGCTGTAAAAATCTGATATTGCCATAGCACATCTATATATTTTTATTAAGGAGATTAATTTAATTAAAATCGGACAAATAAAAATATCACGTGAGGCGGAATTTCCCGGTTTACGGTTGGAAATTCGTAAACAAAACCTGTAAATTATTATTCAGTTTCAGTGAGAAAACAATCTGAATATTTTTGTAAATAGCTGTCGAATTTGTTTTATTCAATTCAATATTTTCCCGCTTTAATTATTTACTAAATTTATTTTGTTTAAATTTCACTGTTTCTTTCTTTATTTTCCCACATTAGCTAAGTAAAATCTGTAAAATTCTTTTTTTAATTTTTATTATTGATCTCTTTTCATTTTTCATTTTTAATTTCTTTTATTCGAATTACTTTTTTAGGTTAAAATATTGATAAATTGTTTGAAAGGAAATAAAGATAAATAAAATTAATTTAATCCAAACTCTTTTTTATAGACTACTTTTCACAGTTCAAAACATTTCAGGTGGCACTGAGCACCATTATAATGTATGCAGTTACTCGGGAGTCTCCTTAGGCGATAGCTCCTACCTTTCATTAGTTTATTAGCTCTAAATATTTAAGACAAAAACTTTTTTACCGTAGAAGACATTTATAAGATTTTGAAAGTGCTAAAGATTTGTAAAAGACAAGCCATTTCTCTCTGTGTTAAATTTCTAATTTTGGACTACAAGTGAAGGTGCAGCCTCTGTTTGCAAGGATTTTAGCATGGACAAATCTACTATCAGAAGCATACGAAAATCTGTGATTTGCCTAATTAAACATAGTTTCATAAGTACGCCATACATTAAAGATGAAGCAGAAGGTGCTACGAATTTAAAAAACAACTGCAGATATCGGAGGTATCAACAGTTAGTCAAGATAAGAGGATTTGACGAGTGTTGAATAGCTACCGGGTTTTTAAAAGAAATGCATTTCATAATAATAAAATCAAAAAGGAAAGTATATCAACAGATGAAGAGGCTGCTAATAGCTTTCCAGCAAAACTAGCTAAAATAACTGAACATGGAAACTGTGTTCCAACAAAATTTTCATTGCTGATGAAATTGGGAAAAAGGATATCTTATGCAATAATCCATAAAAAAACCGCATACTTGTGATAAACAATATCCAGATAAATATAAGAATGCCTTAAATTTACTGGTACTCTTTTTATTTTGTTTTATTAATAATAAATATTTCGCCTTGTGTCAAAAACAACGATGGAGTTTTCCAAAATTATATTCATTCGATTTAAATAATTTGGAATATAAAACAAGATTTTACTTCTATTTAAATAAATAAGATTAACGAAAAGCATTGGAAAAGGCGTACCGACATTTTGTGTTAAATTAATAAAAATATTGATCAATAATCTGAAAATCTGATATTATTCTTAAAGAATAAAAAATAAAGAATAAAGAGTAAAAAGTAAGTAAAATGTGTATAATTTTATTTATTTTTCAGAAACCTTAAAAATTGAAAAGAAAACATCCGGAATTTTATTTTAAAAAAAGAACAGGATGATTTACAGCTTAAAAACAAAGATAATCTTTAAAAAATCAGTTAAAATATCAATTTATTTAAAAGATCTTTTAAAAAATGAAAAACAAATAAACATTTAGAAATAATTGTGTTAAAATTTATGATTATAAGACATTTTTCATCAACTCGTAAAACTGTGAGATCAAATAATATATAAATGTCTTAAATATATATTTATGATTTCATTTATATTAATTTAGTTTTCAACTATAAATTAAGGATTAAAGCAATTATGAAGATAATAGAAATCGTAAATGAATACAGATGAAAGATTAAGAAAAGATAAATGATGTCATTGACAATATCTGTTGTTTTAATTATCAGATGTGACATGGAATATCATTTTCTTTGTTTAAAATAAATATCTTAGGAAAGATTTTTTTAATTTGAAGAAAAATTTACAATCAATAACCTTTTAAAATCGATATTCATCAAACTCGACCCTTTACTCTGATCATCAAACTTGTTCTTAATTGATTATTTCCTCTTAAATAAATTTCTTAACCAATCATTTCCATTCAAATATTTCTATAATCAATTTATAGAAATTGATTCGAGTAATTATTCATATAATTAAACTTTATTAAAATATTTCAATTGATTTAAAATTTATTAGTATTTAGAATTCTTTTGATAATTACATTTTACTGACAACTTAAGTAATTTTTTTCTTAATTTTAATTCAAGAATGATAGAATTTATTGAAATCCTGATATTAATTACTTATTCAATTACTAACATTTTAATATAGTTCATGCTAAAAGTATATTACCTGAAATTAATAATAATAATAATAATAATAATAATATAATAATAATAATAATAATAATAATAATAATAATAATAATAATAATAATAATAATAATAATAATAATAATGATAATAATAATAATTATAATAATAATAATAATAATAATAATAATAATAATATTAATAATAATAATAATAGTAATAATTCAAAAATTTAGTGTTTTATATTTTTTGTTTTAATAATTTTTTTGTTTACAATAAAAAAATATTATTTTGTATCTTGGAAAAAATTGTGGATTTATAGAGCGGCTTTGAAAAATTTAAAAATTGAAACTTGTAAAAACTTTTAATTTAATTTATTGAAGGCTTATCATAATTGTATTTCAGTTGAATGAAAATGTCAGCAACTTTTGTATGTATGTATATATATATATACATATTGAATTGGATTGGAGTTTATTAACTAAAACAAATAATGGATTCCGACATTTCCGTGAAACAAATTGAAATTAGCATCTAACGAATACTCGTGGATACCGACAGTTTTCTCCCATGTCAATGCGCCTGCCCGTTTGTCCGTGACCGGGGAAACGAGAGACAAATAACAAAATTGAAAATAAAATGAAAATTATTAAAATTCAAACGTTATTCACCTATTTCATTCAGGGAATTTTATTTTTTCTTGATGGACAAATTTTTTTAGCGTTTTTTCTGTCAATTCCAATAAATAAATGTCTGGAAAATTGTCGCAATTTCATACTTTTCAAATGGGGTTCAATAGAGATTTCTTTTTGAAGAAAATATTTAATTAACTAATTTACGGAACTTTTAACAAAGATTTTCAAAATAATATTTTGTCTTAGTAAGGCAGAAAAATAATTCAATTATAAAAAGATCAATTAAAAATTATTTTACTATTTCACTATAATTGTTATAATAATAATAATAATATTAATAATAATAATAATAATAATAATAATAATAATAATAATAATAATAATAATAATAATAATAATTATAATTATAATAATAACAATAATAATAATAATAATAATAATGATAATAATAATAATGAAATAAAGAATTACATAAAGAATGACATAAAGAATTTTTTATTGTTTGATTATGAATCAGTAATGATATTGATGCTTTATTAATATTAACAAATAAGAAAAATAGTAAAAATCAAGTCCTAGAATCAGAATTTACTATTGGTTTTTTATAATTTTAAGGAAAGACATTATCTAAATGTAATATCTTGAAGATTAATAGATATTTTATTGATAAAGTTTATTTATATATGAGTTTTGGGTGTTTCATATAACCTTTTTCTTTTATTTTAAGTTTATGTATTCAAATTATTAAATAAAATACCAAACGTTTCGCGTTTTCCCTCATTTAAGCCGCAGGCTATACTCGCATATTTTCACGTCTATGCCATTTATATTTCAAATTTTTCTACCGGATTTAATTTGCTTTGATATAAGGTAAGTTAAATCCGGTAGAAAAGATGAAATACATGGCATATAGATGATAGACGGGAAAATATGCGAGTATAGCCTGTGGCTTATATTCAAGAAAATACGGTATTTATTCTAGTTTTACTCGTCAACTTAAAACTAGAATCTAGAAATGCCTTCAAAAATGTTGAAAATTCTTGATACTAATTATCGGTTGCATTTATATATAATTTATAGAGTGAATAATTATTCATGTCAGAAAATAAAATTAGTGTTGGTAATAATGAATTTATACATTCTCCAGTCAGAAAACAATATCCTTGATGTCTGAATAATGAAATTGGAATTTTGGTATGTATGAAATAATAATAAGTAGGAATGCGTGTTTATGAATTATCTGTATCAATAACAATATTTGAACAATACCTGTTTCAGTTCATTAAAAACTGCTATAATAAAATGAAAAAATCAATAATGTTATAATATAGAGACATACATGCTTACCCGTGTCTGCATGTAATTTGTTCAACTGAATAAAAACTTATATTATAGGAAGGAAGGAATTTGAAGAAAAACGTTTTTTAACATAAAAACATAATACATAGTAAATAATGCATGCAATCTTTCAAAATGTAGAAATGTACAGTTCAATATAAACTATATAAAACTATTTTTAGTAACTTTTTAGACAATATATCCATCGAAACTCTAGGTTTTTGAGGAGATGAAGAAATGACAATGTAACATTTAACTTGTACTTAAAATAAATTCATTTTTTACCTCATTTGCAATTTACCAGGATACCAAAATCCTTATACCAACAAGCAGTCCCAAAATCCTTCGAGACAACTTTGTTGTACTTCTAGCCATGATGAACCGATACTTTCTATGGCATTCATGATATTAAAATTCTTCAAAAATTCTTTGATTGAACATTAATTTCTGTCAACTGCTTGAAAAATTTGCTTAAATGTTTTTCGAATATAATATGCCTTGAAAGTTGCAATAATTCCTTGGTCCATCGGTTGCAAAATTGATGTGGTATTTGGAGGTGTAAAAATAATTTTTACAGGCAAACAAGTTTGAAATTCAGATAAATTTTGAGGGTGTCCAGTAGCATTGTCGAGAATCAGCAATGCTTTTTTTTCCAATCCATTTCTTTCGCAATACGATTTTACAGCAGGACAGAAATGCTCTTGATGCCATTTTTTTAAATAAAATTGCTGTCATCCATGATTTTCGGTTTGCCATCGAAATGACAGGCAGTGATTGTTTAGAAATCCCTTTCATCGCCCTGGCATTTTCAGAATAATAAATTAGCAGTGGTTTCATCCTGAAATCGCCAGTTGAATTTCCACTTAATAATAAAGTTAACCGATCTTTCGCGGCTTCAAAACCTGATGCAGATTTTTCTTCTTTGGAGATGATTGTTTTTGATGACATTTTCTTCCAAAATAAACCAGTCTCATCAAAATTGAAAATAACCTGCCGAGGATAATTTTTGCACATAGTTTAAGCTTTTCAAACCTGCCTCGGCTTGCAACAAAACTCTCGGTTGTAGAGCATTCTCTAGTTCGATTTTTAAGCTCCAAATATAATATCTTAGCCTTTTCCATTATGATTCCCTGGTTGAGCAGCATGTTTCTTTGTGTTTGATCATCAATCAAAAATGTTAATAATTTCTCCATTTCTTCCACTTGAGCATTTCTTTTGCGTGTTGTACAAATGGATTTCCTAATATTATCGGTATTTTTAAGAAAGGTTCTAATGGTTGATCCGACCAAACCCAGTCTGGAAGACACTTCGGATTGTCGTTCACCGTTCTCAATCCGCCCAATAACATTCATTTTCATCTCCAACATCAAGCTTTTTATACTTTGTTTACCATTGTGGGCCTGTGGTTCACCCGTTCTTTTCTCAGCCTCATTTTTAAAATCAATTGATTTTTTTTATTAATCAATTTTATATATTTTATATATTTTATTAAAACAACAACTTAATGTAAATTTTCACAACTGGTATTGCCCGAAATATAGTTATTCTTGACTTTTTTTTCAAAAAGAAGGATTTCCGTAATTATAAATTAATTTTTCTGCGAAATTTGAAAAAGAAAGCCTTTTTGAAAATATTTAAAATTTAAAATAATTTTTTTTTGAAAAAACAGAGCGCTGTAGCGAAACATCGCTAAAAGAGGTAGCGTTAACCTAGGTAAGCCTGTAATGAAATTTGGAATCAGCCTAATGAAATATTCTGTTTTTAGTTGTAGATAAATTGAATGAGTTTTGATCATAATAAATGAGATAAATATTTTAGTAAAAGTATCAAATGTAGTTGGGGGAGGTTAAAAAACCTGTATAAACTGCGCAAAGGTTTTGAAAAGATGACTTGCTACATGAAATTGCCAACATTTGTATACGGAAAAGACAAAATATTGAAAACATTTATGGCACTTCCTTGATTTTTTGATTTTAAAAAGCATTAGAACTTATAATTTTTATTTAAGCTAATTAATGTTGGAAGATAATATAAATTTCACTTAAAGAATTTGAAATAATTTTTTCTTTATTTTTAAAAAATCTTCTTGATATTCTTGTACCTTACCTTTACATTACCTTTTTGGCAATAATTCTCTTTGCTTACTAGAAATATTGTACTTAAATAATGTTTATTTAAATTTATTATTCATTTATTCATTAATTATTTTATTAATAATTATTTTATTTATAATTAATAAGAGTCTAATAAAAATCTAACTTTCAATAGAAAATGTCACTTAATACTAGTTAATTAAAATTGAAATAATAATATGAAATATATTATATACTTATAAAATTTATTTAATTACAAAATCAGTCTCTGTAACTTTAACTTTTTCCCATTAATATTTTGCAATTATATCAGAAAAAATAAGCAATATTATAATAAGATCAGTCTAGACAATCCAGACATAATTAATCTTTCAAATAATTTTAATTATATTTTATTATTTTATAAATATGATAAAAATACTATTTTAATATTCTGATAATTATAATTATATTATTATAATTTTTTATTTGATTTAAGTATACTGAGTCTAAAAATTAACCAAGATTATCAACTTCAGATAAACAAACAGAATCATTATGAATAACATTAGAAAATGTTAATAAAATAATTCGAGATTTCTCGACCATCATTAATATTTTATTTTATTAATTAATTAGTTTTCCTTCTATATTTATATTTAGTTTGAACTGTCAATTTTAATACAACATCAAATTATTTTTTTGTTTTATTCATCAATAACATCAAAAACATTTCTTAAACATTCATAAATTCACACTTGGTCATTCATTACAAAGTTAGAAAAACTACAAATAACTAAGTTTTTTCTTGTAATTTTGGTTATTAATAGAATATTCAAAAGAATTTTTAAAATTACTATACTATTTTAAGTAACTACGTATACTATTTAGTATATAATAATAATAATGTTAATAATGAAAATAGTGATAATAATGATACTAATAATATTAACAATAATAATAATAATAATAATAATAATAATAATAATACAACTAATAATAATAAATATTTAATTGTGTTTCTTACATGAAATTATCAAAATATAAATATCTTATGTTTGAAAAATTATGAAGTACATTATTTTATTATTTATTGTTTAATGATTATTTTCTTATTATTAAAATATTTGAGTTAAGCTAATCTCATTGAAAACAAAAATTATGATAACCCAAAACTTCATTAAGGAAATATTACTGGTAATCTTTGTATAATCTCCAAAATACATAATTTTATTATTTTAAATTCTGATTTTAGTTAATAATTTTGACAATTTTTTGACTTTTTTCTCTAATTAAAAACATAGGTAATTAAGAAAATGATTAAATTTATATTTCAATTATTCATATTTTATTTTGAACTGTTACTAGTTTTAGATTTATAAAACATAAATGCAGTCGCGCCAAATTAAATTAATTAATTAAAATAATAAAAATACATGTAGAAGATAAGTAAACGCGTATTATTAAAATCGCATAATCTCATAAGTTACAAACACCAACATACCTAAGTATAATAAATTACATATATTCAGAGGCGTAGCTAGGGGGCAGGGTGTACATATGTCCCGGGCGCCAAGGTACATGGCCCTAAAATGAGGCTTACGACAAGAGTTTGCAAGATGGCTAGATGTTTTGAAGCGAAAACTAAATTGAATAAAAGTTTTGGTCACTCAAAACTTTACATTGCGTGGACATATGGGGAAACTTGACGCCACACTTTAAGAGATAATATAAAGAAAGAATAATACAATTATTATGATGATTAATGTGCAATATGCATAGAAACATAAATACACTGAAATGCATGTAGACATCAAAGACTCGAAATTTATGCAAATACTGAGTATGACAGTTATTATATTTTATGTACTTTGTAAAGATTGTATGCAGGGGGCGAAGATTTTGTATTTTGTCCCCGGGCGCAGAAGACCCTAGCTACGCCACTACACATATTACGCTCTGGTATTTTAACATCCATAAGCTGAACACTTTCCAAAGCAATTTATTTTAATAAAATTCCAAAACAATCCATTTTCCAAATACATGAGTTTTGAGGAATGTTTCTTAACTGTAAAATATTGATATTTTCAGAAAGGCAGATTTTATATTTATAAAACATTTTACATTATACATGTAATGTGTTAATTTGAAAATAGAATTTTAATATTATTTTGCAATTTAATCTTTACATTTAACTTGCCTTGTGATGGAAATTTCCAACCAAATCGTACCAAATATTTAAATATAATTATTTATGATTAATGACAGCGATATATGTTTTTAGTCTGGCAATAAGATAAACAGTCTGTCTATGGATTCAAGTGAATATAAAAATAAAATCTATGTTTTTGTCTATGTTTTTTGTCAATAATAATTGTGATAGCACGTGGGGTTTTTCAATGCAATACTAAAAATCTTGCATTTAATTTTTAATTATACACTTATTGTAGATTTGAGAAATCTACCATGTTAAACAAAATCAAAATCAAAATATGAATAATAAAATTTTACATGTAATTTAAAGTTGTATTTATATACAAAAGACCATAATAAAATGTACTTATAAGGTTATCAATTATATTGCAATATAAAAAAGCCACAGCCTTATAAATGATTTTCCTTTTAAAAGATTGTAAATATATTAATTAATTACTTGAGAATTCATAAATAAAATTAGTAAAACAAATTTACATTTTGTTGGATAAAGTTTTCATTTTGTACCAATGCAAAATACCAAATGTGCATAAATATAAAATCAAAAAGGTTAAAATAAAATAAAAGCTTTAGGAAAAGATTGCTTGAAGAAAATGTGAGGATTAAGTAAATTAAAACCATTTAATCAGTCAAAATCTGCAATTTGTATCAAAGAAAAATTCAGAAAATTGACATTAGCCTCAGATAAAATATGAAAACAATCAGATTAAGCAAAAACTGTTGAAAAAATTAAAAATATTTTTGTTAAGATTTAGAATAATAAAAGTGAATATTTTAACCCCGGTTTACGGTACCCGTCAACTTGACGGAATTCAAAATTTTCAAAACAAAACTAATTATAAAATATGCTAATCTATATTTTATATTAAACAATTTATGTAATAATAAAATATTTTTGCAATTAATTTTGCTGTAAAAAATGCATTTTTATGTATTTATCAATATGGTGGGTTCAATAGAAATAGGTATGCAAATTTGTCCGTAAATATAGTTTTAAATTTGCATGATTTTGATATAGGTCAGAAAATTGTTAGATAAATGGTTTGTGGTGCTCAAACTTATTATTAATAAAGTAACAGTTCACTATAAATTCGGTGAATGATTGATTTGTTAAATTATTAGAAAACACCAGAAGTGAGATATTTATCAACCAATCACATTATAATATATAATATAATAATATTAATATTACATTTATTTTAGTTTCCAACCTCAATACAATCAATATCATAAAAGATAAAATAAAAAAAGATAGTAATAAATTTTTTTTTCCTTCTAGGAAAATCGTTGAGGCAGAACTATGTGAAAACAATAAATAGCTTTTTCAGAAACTTTAATTATTGATACAATTAAAAGTCTACCAAAAAGTTTTTAATTGTAATAGGAATAATTAATATTTCGATATAGTTTTAATAATAATAATATATAATTTAAACAAATAACGATGTAAGCTAATTTCCGCAGTGTTTATTCATAAAGCGAAGTATTTCAACCTACAATTAAATAATAATAATAATAATAATGATAATAATAATAACAATAATAATAATAATAATTATTATTATTATAATAATAATAGTCATGATTTATTATAATTGTTATTTAAAGATTAATTCACTTATTTGAGTCTATCAGATTAAATATTTCTGAATGATTCAAACTAGCAATAATATTAAGTTCATTTATACGAAGTTATATGAATTTCTATATTTGTATTAAGTAGAATAAAATCACAGTTTTATTCTACATAATTGATAGTTTGAATAATTCACTAATTATTAATCTGATATATTTATTAATATTAATAATATTATAATGACTTCTTTTTTCACATCTGATTTCTTTATGAGTGACATAATATTTTCTATACAATTTGACTATGAATCAGGTTTCTTTAAGGTATTCATGAATTTTGGCACAGCATTTTTCAAGTGATTTCACTTGAAAAATAATAATAATAAATTCACTTTATAAAATAATAACAATAACAATGATAATAATAATAATAATAGTGATAATAATAATAATAATAATAACAATAATAATAATAGTGATAATAATAATAATAATAATAATAATAATAATGAATATAATAATATAGATATCTAAAATATTGTGACAATTGTAGATACATGTAGCTACTTTTATTTAAAAATTTTCTTTTATATTTCAATTTTTATCATATCTGATTTGATAGTATAGTGTAAAATTTCTTTATATTATTTATAATGTATTTTTTAGAAAAAATTCAAAAAATGCTATAAATTTAAATCTTTTTATAATACTCACTAAGCATTCTGATAACTCCATTTCTCCCTCTTGAATGATTAGAAAGATGAGATCTGGTAATTTTCCGTCTCCATAAAGTAAGAGCTATATGAAAGTAAAGGACCAATAAAACAGCAAGGGGTATTAAAAAGAAAAGAAATGTAGATGTTCTGATAATGTAATTGAAAAAAGAACTGTTTCTTGGTCCAACACACAAATTTGAATCTTCAATTGGTTTGTAAACTTCACTATTTAGTGCGTCAAAACACTCGGAATTATTTGCAGTCATATTTGGGAAAGTCAACATATAATCCAATTTGCACAGAACTCCATAAGGCAACGAAAACAGAGATGAAATCAGCCATATGAATATCACGACGAAAAACGATCGTTGCATTGTTGAAATTATTTGTTGTTTTAACGGATGACAGATTGCGATATATCTTTCAATGGTGAATGCTGTAATGGTGAGAACGCTGACAATAGAAGACATTTCCAGGAGCATCGCTCGAAGGTGGCAATAGAAATTTCCGAGAATCCATGGATATCCGTTGCCAACTGAATAGAGTATTTCCGATGGTAATCCTAAATTTTTAATTTTTAAATTAATTTTGATATTTTCAGTTGATAATTTTCAATAGATTCATCTATTTTAAAACATAGATATAAAAAAATATAAAAAGAGATAAATAAAAACAAAATTATATAATTTTTGTGTAGTCGAATAATAAAAATAATAAAATAATATTAATGTTATTTTAATAAAATAGTTTTATAACAATGTATAAATAATTTAACCGCCTGCACTTTCTAATCCCTTCAACCGCTATCTGTACTAAATGTCAATATGATTTACATAGCACAGTGTATGAGCTCTATCAACAAATTATATATTACATTAGCTCAACTTACTTATATAAGTTAATGTGGGTAACAGTTTCAAAATATTTCATATTTACAGTTTTAAATAATATTTTAAAAACTAATAAGAAAAGTTGGTTTTTACAAAAATGTATTTAATTTAATATATCCAATCATTGTGTTTCGACTGAGCGTGCTCACGTTTTTGCTCCAATAAAAGCGGTACGTCGCTAAATATCTGTGTTTACCAATCGGTCTGTAGGTAAAGCATTTTATATTAATTAAGGTAATTAGTAAAAAAAAGGTTCAAAAACAAAATGAAAATAGAATTGAATTATCTCAACAGCTGGACCAAGATAATTAATAAACCTCCGGAAAATTCAAAAAGAAAATAAAAATAAAAATAAATTGCATATCTCGACAGTTTCCTGGGGTAACAGGAATAATCTGAAATGTCAGAGATTGCAACATTCGAATTAGCTCTAAGTGCCGGATACACAAATGGAGAAAACAAAAGAAAACCTTGAAGAGACAGAGGAAAAAGAGAGAGAGATGTAGAGAAAACTATAAAAGTGTAGAAACAGTATCGTATGAATTAAAAAATTCAAGCAAAAATTTAAGTAACAAGCTAATTGATATAATTAAATCAAATGAAGTTTGATTGATAAAACAAAATAGCGATTATCAATTTGAACTATTACTCACTGTGAGATAATATTTTCAATATAATTTATTTACAAATTAAAATTAAAAATAAATTTATGAATAGTATGTTGTGTGTTGAATGATTGTGGAACGTTGAAAATCTACTGAGTGTATTTATATATCAGAAAATCTCCTTAGAAAATTTTTGTTTCATCTAACATTATCTAACGTTGTTTTAAAAAATAAATATTTTAGTTTTTCGAATAATTTGAAATTCTTATTTTAAATTATAGATGTTTTAAATACTAAGAGTTCCGATAAAAACGAAAACTCTAATACTTACTGTGTGTCGTAATAAGTCTTGAGTGGTGAATCTTTTGCATAATTGTGTTAGCGGAAATTAAATTTATTGTAATTGTGAGGGACAATAAATATGGATAATATCGAGAACTTGTCATTGTTGTTAATATCCCAAATATGCTTGGAATTATATCAACAACCCCAATATGTTTTTATTAATTATTGTTGAAACAATACTTGAATAGTTATAAAATATTTTATGATAAAAGAAAATGGAGAGATCCAAAGAAAAGTAAATTGTATCAAATATTTTTATTTATATTCATATTAAAAAAATACTTAAGTTGAATTGAATAAATTATCTTCCTTTTAAATGACTAATTAATAGGTTTTAAATAAATAATTAAAGAATAAACATTAGTCTGAAAATAAATGTTAATAAATGTTAATTAATGTTAATAATAGAGATTGGAAAATAATAATTATATATATATATATATATATATATATATATATATATAAATTTATGGTAAATTAGTAATATTTTTTTGTTATTTTCAACAATTCACTATGCTAATGATAAACTTTTTTTGTTTTAATTGTGTATAAATTGTTTAAATATTGGTCTTGCATTTATGCAATAGACTCATTTCAAAATGTCCATCAAATCCAATTAATAATTAATTACAAAAAAATATCAACAATTTACTAATTGGTTATAAAATAATGTAAACTGATTTCTAATTCAATTAGCTTCTTATAGTCTTAATTTTTATATAATAATAATAATACTAAAAATAATACTATTATTAATAATATTAATAATAATAATAATAATAATATAAAATATTTCGACTGATAAAAGGCCCTGATCACTCATAACTAAAATTTATCTAGACTTTTGCTTTCTCCTCTTCTTTTCTGATTGATTTTTTTTCCTCAACTCTATTCAACAAATATTTTTATTTAAACAAATTTCCAAAATATTTTTCAAATTAGATTTACCAATATGATAAATTTATTAAATTAGAAAATAAAAGTTGTTCATTCAATTCTAATAAATGAATTTTAACATTTAAAATCTGATTCGCCTTTTAGAAAAATGTTAATTTATAAAACCTTAAATATTAAATTTTCGATTTTCGACATTTGACCTTGGCGGAGGTTTGTTTTGATAAACTTTAAAAATCTTTTCTTTTCTCGATGGCGGAATCATTTATATAAATAAAATTTAAATAATTAACAATGTTAGCCAATTTTAGCTAAAACTTATGGATATTTTATAATTTGAGTATCCTCTTAAAATCTCATAAAATTCCTAAAAATTAATTTCAAACATTAAGAATAATTAAAATTATTAAAATATTTATTTTTGGAAAATTGATCCAATGAAAATCAAAAACTTGAAAACAAATTAATTTAATTTAAAATCTTAAATTTCAATCACGGAATGAGAGAGTGAGACACAGAAGTGAAATAATTTAGTTAAGTTTTTGCCAGATAATTATCCAAATTTATGGATAAATATAAATATTGGCAACAAGCTTGTTTACAGAAACATTTACAATGGAATTCGGTGCAATGAATTTTATGTAATTTCCTGTTATTTTATTTCTAACAACTGAAGTGAAAATTTATGTTGAAAAACTATTGGGACTATATAAAACACTTTTCAATTGGTTTTAGTGTTCTCTAAAGATTTTCCTAGAAAATTTATCGTCAGAATATGTTACAAGTATTGTGTTAAGCAGTGGTTCCCAAACATTTCTGCTGATGTGACTCATTGATAACATTTGTCAAGTTGCGGTGATCTCGTCGATAAAATTAATCGGGTTGTTACTCATTCACCGCACTGTTATGTATTTGATTTCTAAAATATCTGATAATTTATAAGAATCGTGATTTTTAGTTACCAATTTTATATAATTGAATCATAATAATTTGTTATATTTTTAAAACTGAACTTGCAAAGGAAGGATTATACAATTAAGAAACACACATAATTGAAGCTACTAACTTTAATTTTGAAGCTTTAAAAATCTTTTTATTTAAAAATTTAATTTTTAGAAGGTCTCAGGTGACGTCTGGAAAATTGTCAGCTGACCCTTGTTTGGGTTGCTAGCCACAGGTTGGGTGATTACTGGTCTAGAGCAACCTTTTTACGGTTTTGTCTAATATCCAAACTTAAGGAACCAATTTTACAGTATTTACTAATTACTTTACAGATGCTTCAATGAAAAGGAAAATGTTAATTATAAATATACAAAAACGAAGAGTGCTATCGAATGAAGTTAAAAAAGGATTTGCAAGGTTTATTGCAAGGAGGTTAGAATTCATGCATATGAGAATCATTTAACGGTTTTAAAGTACAATTGCAACTGTTTGAGAATGCAGCACGAAAATATCCAATTCAGTCATTCCTAAAATCTTGCATTAGATACTGTTGGAAAGGTTTGCAAATTGTTTTTGAATACAATTGAAAAGGAAAGGTTATTTGAAGAATTCATATTCACCAGTGAAAAGTCAAATCAAAAGATTCAAAAGTCTTTAATTTTCATTTTATATTTTTATTAAATGTTTTATATTTTCTCATCGGCCATAATATTTTATTTCTCATGTAAAATAGGGTAGCAATTTTTCTCCAAACATTTATGGCTCTCCAAAATCCACTTTTTTGATTTTTTTCATTATTTATTCAGTCCAAATTTTTTAAATTAATTAATAATTTAATTAGCTTTTTATTCGATTATATTTTTATTTTAAAATGTTTTAATTTTTATAAAACTATTTTTTTACCTCTCCCCCTCCCTTACCGAATTTAGACGACTTCTGGAGTTTACAATGAAGTGATATATGATTATCAATAATTTTTATAAATTAAAACAATACGAAAAATGAAAAGAAAATTGTTTGCCCGGATAAACATGATGATAAAAGTAGAAATAATGCCCATTCATAGCCGGATAAGTGATTCGAACTGCTGACAATTAAAATGAAAACAATCCCAACTTTATAATACGACATAATTTATTTGTTTCTCCGTCCAGTGCAATCAAACAAATGACAAAATTTGTTCGCCAGAACATTTCAAATATTCCTTGATGTCAGTTGCTATTAACAAAATTGATATTTTGATCATTATAACAAATTAGTAATTTTAGATTATTTTCAAAATTAATGAAATATTTTATTTTCCTCATTTCACTGATTGAAGATTTACGGGAAGAAATTAATTTTATTTTTCTGGATTTTACTATAATTAGGAAATTTGATAGTTTTTTTCGTTTTAATGAGAAAATATTTTTGGAATTTTTGATTGGATTTAATAGAGGGTTTTTTAAAAAAAATCTTTGTTTAATGTTTATAAACCCCTCTTTTTTATTTTTATTAAACCTCATTTTTAAATTATTTTTAAATGCAATATAATAATTTTTTACTTTAATGCAAAATTCATTTCATTTTTTGACTGCTTAAATTGGTTTTAATATGACCAGTTTAATATCAACAATTTCCAAATCTTTTCCCCTATGTCAATTTATAGCTGTAACATGTAGGAAATGATCAAGGAAAGAATTTTGGATTTTTGTTTATGAAGAGAAAAGTAATTTAATTAATTTATATATTTGTATTGAAAAAATAATCATTAATTTATTCTCCCATTTCTTTGATACTTTAATATTGGCAATAACTATAACAATTACGATGTTAAAATTTATTTAACTTTTGTTTAAATGATGTTTTAATATATTTACTTTTCATTATATTGATCATTGCTCGTATCTATATTAGATATAATAAACAATAAAAAATGTAACATAAAAAAAAAATAAATATGACATTGATTTAATTACAAGAAAACCCCATTCAAACACACAATTTACGGCATATTTGGTTAGATTCACTGCCATTATCAGTTGAAATTCAAACCAAAAAACTAAAATAAATTTATAAATTCAAACAAATTATTAATTTTTTAATATTTTAATATCTTTTTTTAAGTATATTTAAATCATTTAAATTAACTTTTAAAATTATCTTGTATTTGTTTAAATAATTTTAATATTATAAAGGTTTGTAAATTTAAATTTTAAAAATTAAAATTTTTAAAATAAACAATAACATTTTAACTTTTTAATTTTTTAAATTATTCTTTTAATAAAAAATAGTTTTATCCATTTAATATATACTTGTCAATAAGGATTTATTTTATTATTTTCTTGTTCGGCATTTAAAAAATCATTATCATGTTTATTTCCATAGTAATATTAATCAAAATATTAATCAAGATAAAGATTCGTCTTTTTTCTTGCCTCAAAGCCAAGCATTTCAAACTAATTTGGTGTCCAGTGTATCAGGATGAGTGTATAACAGTGTTAACTTGGTACTATTTTACACTTACCTGGCGCGAAGAGAAATCTGAGCGCCTCCGCATAGTACTGATGACATCCGTTAGGTCGAAACTAGTTCACTATTGTGATTTGCACTGGACATCACGTTATGTTTCTTATCATTTTTTCATTAGAATCAAACATTCGTGAATAAAACAAGATCTATTTATTTAAATATTTTTGTATTAAACAAGTATTAAATTTGAAAACTTTAATTCTTTTCATTGTTTGACTAATACAATTGCCGAGATTTTTTAATACACAATAAGAATAAAATGGTAAATTCTTAAGCTGATTAATTTAAACAAAAAATTATTAAATGTGAAAGAAAAATGGGAAATTAATCCATCTAAGTGTAAATGTTTCAATTCTGAATGGGAGAAATTGCTCTAAATTGGCAAGTTGTAAAATGGAAATGATTATGACAACATTCGACAATTTATCAATTTTACCGAAAAATAAAGATAAAGCATTTTTTTTGAAAACTTTTTATATTTCATTTGAAGGATGATAAATTAATCTAATTCAATTGCCTATCAATCTAAAATTAAATCTCAATTTAACTTGATTTATGGAGTAAGTCGGATAATTTTCTACGGTAAAATATTTTTATTTAATTTTTAAGATTATTTTTTTATTCATTTATTTTGATTCTAAATTTATTTAATGTGATATTTTATTTATTTATTTATTAAAATTATTTTTAGGAATGATTTATTTAACTTTAAAGTTTATCTGAACCAGCCCAGCCTAGTAAAATATCGTTTATCCAAAATTTAAAAAGAAACAAGTTTTTAAAAAACTTATATATAATTCAAATTTTTATATTGGGAAAATTAGAATAATTTTTAATTTTATGTTTTAATTTTAAATGTGTTAAAATGTTTTAAAATCATATATATTCAGAAAACAATTATTTTATTGTAATTGATTAAAGAAACAGAATATAATTCTGGTAAAATAGCAGAAAAGAAATATTACATAAACCTTTATATTTAATGCAAAACATTTTTGATGTTGCCAAATGGCTACATTTTCAGTAGTAAACTGATCAACGAAATATTGTTATGTTGTGAAATGACATTTTATGAATAAATATTGCGGAAATTGGCTTGCATCATTATTTATTTAAATTATATATTTTTATAATATTATTATTTTTTTTATTTTTATTATTATTATTGAATAGGATTATTTAATAATCAAACTGTTTTCAAAAATATAATAATTACTTTGAGGCTTTTTTTATTATTATAATATCTTATTTAATAATAATATAATAATAATAATAATATATTATTTTCATAATGTTTGAAAATTGATGAAAGTTTTGTTAATAATCATTAATAATATTTATTGATTAAAACAATAAAATTTTCAAAAATAAATTTATTTCTGTCTGCATTGCCTTGGGTGAAATTACTAGAATTCGCATAAAGAGAATTTTGCATATGGATCTACATCTGGTTTCGTGTTATGCAATATTTTATATTTCCATATTTATTATTCATTTAATAAAGTGAATTTTGTATAAAATATTCTTGTGACACTTGCAAATATTAAAAGCCATCTCTGTTATCAAATAAAATGTTTAGTGTTATCGGCCATATGTATATATTTTATGATATTTTTATGTTTTAGGTTTATTCAATTTTCTAAAAAAAAGAATTCCATAATGAGCATTATTGGATTTTATATTGATTTCATAGAATAATCAATAAATAATTAATTTTCAAAATACTTTTTCTAAATTGTTTATTTTAGTTATGATAAAACAAATTCAACTTTATAAGGTTTTGTAAAATTATTGCAAACAATTGAAATCAACAATATTGTTTTATTTTTGTTTTATTATTGTATGGAATTTAATAAAATTTCAAAATAGGAGAATGATTTTAATGACAATATAAGAACAATTTAGGTTTTTATAAATATATTTATAAACATTTGAGATGCTTTCATGCCAAATTAAAATTTGAAAAATAACTATTTGAAAAATACTAAAAATAGTACCATTTTTTTTCAAAAAAAATGGTAATGTTAAAACAACAGGGATTATTTTGCGCAAAAATATCTAGAGCAAAAAGCATCAAAGACAATATAATTTTAAATTACATATTTATGTTATATTTATATTTACCTTAAAAGAATTATATATTATTCACAATTTTTTTGTTTACACATACTACTTATGAAATGCTAAATTAATTAATATATAATTTATTAAATTAGTTAATCAATTTAATAAAATTAAATGTTTAATTTAACAAAACCCTTACAAACAGTTCCTATGCAAAACTTTTAATCCCAAGGACCAAAATTGATGGAAAAATTAACTTCTTATATCTAAAGGCATATCCATATTAAATATGCCTAATTTATTATCTCTGTTCTTCTAGGATTAGACCTTTCTTTTATTTCTTGCCATACAGTTCTGTATTTAGCAGTTTCGACTTGCTCTTCTTCATTCTCACTTTCGGAACTCGACTCTTTTGTTTTCAACGTAAGTTCAGAATGTTTTCTTAATCACTTTTGGTGTCAAAGTCGATACCGAATAAATCATAATCATTTTTTTTGTAATCTTCAATTATCAGAATATTCCTGGTGATCTTCAGAACACTCTTCGTCAATATTATTTATTTTCTAGAATAATTTGATATTCACAGAATGCCTTGACATTTTTTCGCTGATATAAAAATAATGAAATAAAAACTAAAAAACGTAATTTTGTTCAATTTGTTTAAATGAGCAACTCATATTATATTACGAAACCCCTTTAAGCGAATGGGAGCCAATTTACGCGCTTTAAGATTTTGCAAACAAGTTTCAATGAATGGTACAATTTAGTTGTACGGCATGCAGAAATATATGTAAATCTAAATTAGGACAACTGAAAAATTGCGAAATATCAGTTAATATTTCCTGCTCACCTGAGCGTTTACTGTTGACATAAATTCTACATTAATTGGTTATTAGTAATTTTAATTAACTTAAGCATGTTGTAATTATTAATTAATAATATATTTATAAATTGGTAAGTAAAAAATAATTTTTGGAAAATATTTTACTTTCGTTTTTTATACAAAAATATTTTTTAAATTTTCAGATTTTTAATAAATAAAATTATTATTTTAATTGTCGCAAACTGTGGTGATAATGATGAATAACTGAACCATTTTCAAGTAAATTCGATAACTTTGGATTCTCTACATGATAGACTTTTAAAAATTGAAAAAATCATAACGACCTCGTCAAACACAAGTCATTCTAGACGCTAAATCTTTAATCTTTATAGGCTTGTATCTTTGTCAATTTTTATTTGTCTTAATAATCTTTGATATATTTCTGGAGTTATAATTTATTAAAATTTTGAGGGAATTTAAGTTAAATATTTCTTGATTAAATTATTAAGAAATCAAATGTATAATTTATATTTGGTATCTTTTAAAAATGTCAAATGATTTTAACTTTCTCAATTTTAATTTTTTTTAAATGTTTAAATTGTAGAAATCTGTAGTGAAATACATTTTTGAAGAGAATGAGTATTTCGGTTAATTCCTTAAATTTTTCTTTACTAAAATAAATCTTTTCCTCTCTTTAAATACAAACTATCTTTAAATTTTAGAATCTTACACCGAGCCAATGTACCTTTATATTTAAGGATGAACGTACAAACATTCAATGTTCATTGGATTGTTTTTTAATACTATGCTGTGTTTTAATAAATTGCATTTATATATGGTTACTATTGGGATATTAATAAGACATCGATAGGAATTATATCTAGATCTAGTTTCTCGTGTTCAATCAAAAACAACCATCGAATTCAAACAAAGTATTTAATCATTTTATTATTATTATATATAGATAGATAACATATTAAATTAAAATAAAATAGAAATAATTGTTTATGATATAAATATTATTATGGAAAAGTTCATCATATTGTTTTAATAAATGAGACAACTGCAGGTTTTGTGTATATATCAACAATTTTTATTTTATTCTTAACATTAATTATAATTAATAATTATTAATAAAAATAAAAATACTTGCTTGAAAATTTATTGAAAAGTCTTATAAATAACTGTTTGATTTTTCATTAATATTTACTGACATAAAAGTTAGGATATTTATAGATTTTGTTTATATAATCATGGTTTATATTGTAAATCACAAAAAAGCGTCATTTAATAATATAAAAAAGCAATAAATTTAGTTCATGTGAGGGTTAGTTCAAATACTTTTATGTTTGTTTTGCTTTGTAATAACCGTTATGCGTCAGTAAATACTGGGACTGTTTCCCATTCTTAGGTATTACTGTCCGCATGGGTAAATGTTAAGCGGCTATGTTAAATTTAAAGCTGAGGTGGTTTAAGAGGTTTTATATTTTGTATTTATATCAAAACATGAAGATTTTTGGGTAGTGTATATGACATGTATTTGTATAAAATGTGATTCAGAGCATTTGTTTTAGTGACAAATGTTGATGTTCTTCGTGGGGTAATATGGTGAGACTTTGTTGGAAGGTTTTAATGATTCTTTTGTGAGGATATGAGGCTATGGCTTTTATGGTTGGAGTTTGCTTTAAAAAGCCGGATCTGGATTTTATCAGTTGATCTAATTCAAAGATATTATTAAAGTCTCTGTTAATCATATTTATTATATATAATTATTATATATAATATTATTATGTCTGATACTCAGAGTATTGTGTTGTACAGATTACCTGATATCCTATATATATATATATATAATATATATATAATATATATATATATAGACAGGGAAATGATTTAATTATTTGTTTCACGATATTTATTTACAAACAAGCCTAAATTCAATGAAAAGTGCAATAGACTCCAAAAGCGATTTAATCTCTTTATTTAAATTTTTCCAAATTAAAACAATTGCCGATGCATTTTTTTATTTCCTATGTCAATTTAGTCGCAGAATCTCAATTAGAATTGCTAATTTTTTTTTGAAATAATTTTTGGAATATTTTTTCCTAAAATTATTGTAATTTATTCAATGAATTATTGGTTGATAATTGATTTATCATTTTATTTCTTATTAATTATAAAATCATTGATTTACTGCAGTCAAATAATTGTTATTTATTATTATTATTATTATTATTATTATTATTGTTATTGTTATTGTTATTGTTATTATTATTATTATTATTATTATTATTATTATTATTATTATTATTATTATTATTATTATTATTATTATTATTATTATTATTATTATTATTATTATTATTATTATTATTATTATTATTATTATTATTATTATTATTATTATTATTATTATTTAAAACAATCACAGAAAATTAGAATTAAATTAATAAATAAAATAAAACATCAATCCAACATATATTATACTGCAATATATTTCGACAGACTCGCTCTCATGGTCAGGTAGATTTGAACTTGAAACTATTTAGAAAAATTTGTTTTTTTAAACAAATTTCTATTTTTATATTCTAAAAATATTCTATTGAAATTAAAAGTTTTGCTTTTATAAATTATAAGACTAAAAAATTGAATTAAATTCTAAACAAAATATCTTAAAATTTTAAACAAAACTATTTTACATTTATTTTCACATACATTTCCGCTCTCAAGTTCTCGAACATAGTCGACTCAGCAAATTGACTGATATTAGTAAACGCAATTTTGTTATGCAGGATGAAAAAAAAATGTAAAATAGTTTTGTTTAAAATTTTAAGTTATTTTGTTGAGAATTATAATATAATTTTGTTAAAGTCTCGGTTTCAAAATATTTTTTAAATTAATTTTTTAAAATTTGATATTTATAAAAGCAAAATTATTAAGTTTCAATAGAATATTTTTTGAATTTAAAAGAAGAAATTTGTTTAAATAAATGTAATTTATTCTAAATAGTTCCAAGTTCATATCTACCTGACCATGACAGTGAGTCTGCCGAAATATCTTGTAGTATAATTTATGTTAGATTGGTGTTTTATTTTAATTATTACTATTATTAGTATTATTATTATTGTTATTATTATTATTTTTATAATTATTTTTATTATTATTACATCTCAATATAAAAGCAATGATTTTTATAACCAAATGTAATGCTTTAATATGCATTAAATATCTTGATTCTATCATAAGAAACGTTAAAATATTTTTAAAGAGGTTTTTGAAATGAATTTGGATTACATTGTGTTTGTTTTGTCAACAACTTGAATGTTACAGTTTTAAATGTTGAAATTGAGTGTTGATAACATTTGCATACGGCTTTTCTAACAACTATTAAAAATTTGTAAATATTATATTTTTTATTTTATTAATATTTTCAATTTTCTAATGAATATGCAAATGCTGGTTTATATATTGATATAATAAATTGAAAAATAAATTTAGTCACAAAATAATGGGATATTAGTCAAACAATATATTCAGTAAACATCATAAAATGAAAGTTTTAACATATTATTAATTAAAAAATTAATATCAAAATTGCATTTAAATAAATTAGTCCTGAACTAATGTAAATTTAAAACTAAAATTTAAATAAAAACAATATCGAAAAAATGATAACCTATTTTTAATAAAAACTCAAGAAAGCCGAATAAATATATTTCAAGGAAACTATCCGCAATATCAGTCTGTCATCATGAGCTTTGTCAAATGTTAAATACCGAAACAATCATGATGTAATAGTTGTTTAAATTCACATAAAATTCTTCCCGTTTATTATTGAAGTTTTTATTTAAAACTTTAAAATCTTTTTAATTAAATTATTTTTATGCATTTTTCTATGCTCAATAATATAATTCTGTAGACTTACTGAACATGCTACTAACTTTGCAAGACGATGAAAAAATTCTAAACTCAGTTTTATCTACATGTTTTATGATCTTATGCTTAAATTCTCTAAAACCCTCAGAATACGGCAAAATCAACACATATTTCAGTTCCTTTAGATTTTATCTAATTTTTTCATCTTTTAAATATGACAACTTACTAATTTCAAAGTCAAAAAGAGCATTACATTTAGACAAACCAGTACAAAGATAGTGAGAATTCAGCATACATTTACCCACAGTTTTGTTTTGTTATATTGATGCCATCATTTATGCTAAAGTAGAATTCATAGCGACTCCATCTATGTGTTGATAGTAGAAAATTGCAAGGTTTTTTGATGGATTATTAAAACTGTTAATGCAATCAGAGTTTGAATGCAATGACTTGTTTTGAGTTTATTCTTGCTTTGCACAATTAAAAAGGCAAAGTATGAATGAGGTTAATGTTGCGTGTTGTGGAATTAAAATGTTTCTGGAAATCCCATTTTGGATAGAAAGGCATTTTTTAAGTTTCTGGAATTTGATACTTCAAATATTAATTTTCTTTTCAATAATTAATGGAGTCACTATGGATTCCCTTTAGCACCATGTATGACTAGTTTAGAAAAGTAAATTACTTCATTCAAATTTGAGAAACCCAATATTTATAAAAGCTATGTGGATGATATTTTTCTTGTACTTTAAAATCAGAAACATGTAGAGCCGTTTATGTTTTTTATGAACAATTTACATGAAGACATTGTATTCACAGGTATTTAAGTTGCAGAGTGTCCAAAAATACAAAGAAACAAACTTTTGAAAAGAATAATAAATATAAACAAAATAATTTTTCTCATCGGGAATTTTTATTTTCACTTCCCCAAAATATGTAATAAAAATTCAGACGAAAGATATTTATAAAATTGCATTAAAATTGATGGCTTATTTAAAACACATTAATTGTTTATATATAAAATTATATTTTTCTCATGAAATTCAACAAATTAATTGGCCAATAATTTACGATTAAATTTGCTGAAATCTGTTTGGATTTTGTTGTTGTTTTGCTGCAGTGTTTAACTATTAATTCCGGAATAAACAAGTGAGAAAACTGAGAATAAGGAACTTTGTCAATATTTTTCAATTTACTTATCATACATTTATCAATTAAATGACTTTTTTTGCAATTTTATTTTCTTAAAAAAATATTTAATTTTTTCTTTTTTGAAAAAAACATAATTTTACACAAGTCTTATTTTTGTTGTTATTTTACTTTGCGTGAATATTTTAAGTAAATAATATAATTAATTTTACCAATTTAAAATATATTTATTCAGTGTATAGCAAAAGGTGCGCTGCGTGAGAAATTAAGTCTCATTCAAAATTTATGGTATTAAATTAATTAAAACATGGATGCTTAAAAAACTTTTTAATTTGTTAAAATAAAGTTGTTTGTCAATTTAAACTTTTTCGGTTCCTAGAAAAAACTTACAATTGACAATTACATTGCATAGAAAAAATCCTTGGATCAAATTGACCAAACATTATTTTTTATTTGTAGTTTGTAGGATAGATATAGTTTAAAAATAGTTTTAATTAACTATCATCAATTCTTAAAATAAATTATTTTGAAACTTTTAGGTAAACATTGTCCAAAAAACTGAATAAGGTTAAAATAATAAATTTTGCCCTCTGGAAAAAAATAAAAGAAAGTTTCGGTAACGTATGTCTGAAATTAGAAATAATGCTTCTATTGTTGAGTGTGAGTGAAGTAAATAATTAAAAGAAATGGCAAACATTATAGCAAAAATCGTAATTTAAAGGTTATATTTTTTATGAAATTATAATTTTGAAACGATTTTTTATTATTTTAAATTTTTATTTAAATAAAATTTTCTTATTTATTATAAATTTCTGGTCATTTACGCTTATTTTTTAAAATTGCGAGATTTAATAAATTTTTATTTAAATAGTGATATTTAAGTTTTTTAAAATGATTTCAGTCACAAATAATTTTTGGGAAAATATTTTTATGCTATTGGAGTAATTTCCCACCGTTCCGTAACTTTATTGTTTTTTATCAATTCCTAAATACCTAAAATAATTTAACTCTGAAATTAGTATTTCACTTATAAAATACGTTTTGTATTACCGGAAACCTAGCGTCATTTTCCGAATTTTTAAAAATGTTTTCAATTTGAATTTTATTAAATAAGTTCTATTTTACATTACTTCTTTATTGTTCTTCTCTTACTAATGGAAAGGTGGAATGTGATAAACATCTATAATTTTTGCCCCTTTGTGGGTATTTTTTATTATAGAATTATTGAGTGCAGTTTGAGTGTGTTTGTAATTTATTTTTGTCACCAAAAATATTTTACTGCTCTTCCATTGTAAATTCACTTAATTTACACCGATACGTAAACATTTTGTTGTTGAATTAAGCAGGTAAATATCCAGCAAAGGTTTTGTTAAATGTACATGTCTATTTCTGAAAGGTTTCAAATATCCAAAATATAAATTGATCTAAATTAAAAATTTGTTTTATAGGTTTGGATAATTTTTTTAGATGTTTTATATTATTTTAAAATTAAAAATTTGAATTTAGTTGTAAATAAAATTTTAAATTCAAGTGAATAATTTTGAGACTTAAAGTAGCACTTGATAGTCAATAAATGTATGGTAGAACATTCTATAATGTCTCTCAAATTTTTCGTGAGTTACATGTTTCAGAGATTTATTATCCCATAATTATCCTGTGATTTATTAGTAAAACTCATAGTTTTAAAATAAAATTTAATCATTTCTTTAAAAATAACATATATTTTTTAATATATTAACATAGAAAATATTTTGTAGGAATTTTTTAAATAAATTAATTTAATATTATTTCTTTACAATAATTTAAATTTTGAAGCTTTTCCAGTTGTTAATTGATTGAATTTTGAATAAAATATTTTAGATTAATTTTATTGGTTAATGATTTGTTAAATGTCTTCTATCAAAATAGTTTTTAAACATCTGTTTGTGAAAATAAAAACCTTATTTTTTTAATTTGTTTATTGTAAAATTTAAACACATTTGTGAGTTAATTTTTAAAATTGAAAAAAGAATTTTTCATAGCGAAAACGTTTAAACTATTCATTTTATAAATATATTTTTCAATTTTCTTTCTAAATATTTAAATAGCTTTCTCTGATTTCGATAATTTCTTTCTGAAATATCATGTTACAAGCTAAATGCAATATATTTCCATGTCTTCACTTTGTCTATAGAATTTCTACAAAATACCAGCAGCCATATTTACATTAAATCCATTGATGTCCCGG
The DNA here is from genome assembly GCA_022537955.1 of Schmidtea mediterranea. Classification (NCBI taxonomy): domain Eukaryota; kingdom Metazoa; phylum Platyhelminthes; order Tricladida; family Dugesiidae; genus Schmidtea; species Schmidtea mediterranea. The sequence continues at coordinate 64,155,724 of CM039679.1, read as the reverse complement.
TGCCTAATGCTTTTAATTTATGAGGAATATTTCACTGATTTCTGTCATTTAACACTTTTTTTCTGATATAACTATAATTGAGAAACATTTTTTATTTATTTCGATTATTTTGATTTATTATTAATAAAACAAATAATAATATCTATAAAATATTTTGAATTTAAAAATGAAATCCAATCGCAATAATTAAATATATATATATATATATATATATATACACTGTTGGAAAAAAAATTTCGGCAAATGTCTTTTTTTCGAATTAGTCCTTAATAATATCATTATTTATTAATGAAAATTTGGCATGTATTAAAACTAACAAGTTCAACATGGTTTATGCTTTTTATTTTCGATATTATAATTGATTTTCTGTTTAAATCTAAAAATTTTATTATATGCCTGGAAAATAAAAATCGGCAGATTTCTACAAACCTCTCAAAAACTTTTCCCGCCAAAAAATAAAATTGTGGAATAATTTATTACCCCTTAATGAGCATAAATGAAACTAAAATTGTATGTGATTCAGAGGTAGTAAGGTTGCATAAAGAAAACCTCTCGGATTCTGAAATTTCCAAAAGACTGGATATTCCAAGGTCTACAATATACAGTATCATAAAGAAATATGAGAAACATGATACTGTATTGAGATTGTCTGGTTCTGGAAGAAAAAAGTCATTGGATGATTCAGATATCCAGATTATTTTAAATTAAATTGAAAAAAATCTGTTTACGTCATCTGAGAGTATCAAAAATGAAATAGAAAAGACTACTAAAAAATCAGTTACAAGCAGAACAGAAAGAAACTATATCAAAGATACCTCTTATAGATCTCGAGTCCCAAGGAAGGTACCGAAATTATCCAAATCCAATATTAAGAGAAGATTGGATTTGGCAAATGAATGGTCTTCTTGGGAAGAAAGTGATTGGGATAAGGTAATTTGGAGCGATGAAACAAAGATTAACCTTTTTCATCCGATGGGCGGCAGAGAGTCTATAGAAAGAAAGGAAAGGCCTTAGAATCTAAAAATTGTCTTCCAACTATAAAGCATGGAGGGGGTAGTATAATGCTATGGGGATGCATGTCATCTAAAGGTGTCGGGAGACTCCATATTATCAAGGGAAAGATGGATGGTCTAATGTATAAGTCCATTCTAACTAAAAATCTAGGTCCTTCGGCAAGAGATATGGGTCTCGATGATGAATTTGTTTTTCAGCAGGATAATGATCCTAAACATACTTCCAGAGTTGTAGGCGAATATTTCATTTTTAAGAATGTAAATGTGCTAGATTGGCCAGCACAATCTCCAGATTTGAATCCCATTGAACATTTATGGGATTACGTGAAGAGAGAAGTAAGGAAAAGAAAGCCGACTAATTTAAGAGAACTTGAGCAGTATGTTATAGAAATATGTTAAAATATCGATTCAGAGCTTTGTAAAAGACTCGTAAAGACTATGAACGATAGAGTTAATTGTGTGATTCGAGCCAAAGGGAAACATATACCTTATTAAATATAATTGCCGAAATTTTTTTTCCAGTCTGTTTTGAAAAAGTATAAATTTTATTGATTTTAAAAGCATATACTAGACCGTTTTCCTCCTTAATATGTTTAAATAATATAAAAAGAGAATTTACTTTGTTTAATTATGTTTAAAGGTGCTTTTCTTTCGGATTAGCGTACTTTTTAAGAAAATTGGCATTTGCCGAAATTTTTTTTCCAACAGTGTATATATATATATATATATATATATATATATATATATATATATATATATTATATATATATATATATATATATATATATATATATATTTAATTATTGCGATTGGATTTCATTTTTATAATTTAGATTATAATTTAGTTATATTTTAGATAGAGGTTTTCATTTATTATTTTCATTTGTTCTTTTTTGTCAGTGAAAATCGATCAATAAATTAAATGTAACCACAAATTATCGGTACAAACTTTATCAGCATATCAATGATAAGATTATTGTGAATACTATCCGTTAGATTGCATTATATGGAAATCCAAATCAAGAATATGAAAATCGTGAATTACATTTACAAATTAAACATTCAATGTGACTTGTAAATTTACCCCAAATACTTAACAAAAATCAGAAAAATGGGATCTAATTAGTATTATTACATAAACATGCTACTTTGCGTGATTATTTTTTGTATTTACTATTAAAAATAAAAAAAGATATATTTTTCATTATGTCGAAATTTTGGTGAGACACTCAAAAATTATTTAATTAATTTCTAAAATACTGATTTAATAATATTTCAAATTATTCAAACAAAAACAATAAATATTGAAAAAGAGAAATTTAATTTAAATATATTTTCAATAATAAGACATTTAACTGAAATTGCTTTTATAAATGTTTTGTCAAAAATTTAATTTATATATTTATGAGGCGAGAGAGAAACATTTACAGAATTATTCTAATAACAGTTTGTGTGTCAAGCAATTATTTTACTGATATTTTCGGCAAAATGAAAAGAGTGATGCAGATTTAAATTTAAAAATTAATTTTTGAGTGATTTCATAGAAATAAAAATATATTATTTATAAGTTATATAATAGCTGGTCTATAATAATCTGAGTTTCAATAAAAAAAATTTATGAGATGAAATTTTAAAATTTTTTTTTTTCAAAAATATATATATGACAGGCAAAATTCGTTTTTGTTTTTATGTTGAGTAGAGTGTTAAATTGACTTGAATATAATTCCAGACCTCCAGCTATTTCAGTAATATACCTAAGTTTCGGTGCCAGGCTTTTTCAGCACTTTGTATACACCAAATTGCAATAGATAAATTTTGAATAATATAAGTTGATATGTAAATCATCTCCCTTAATTTTGTTCTTTATAAAACATAAAGCGGATTTCCGTCATTTATAAAATGTCTGCTAAGTAATTTTTTAAAGTTATTTTTAAGACTTTTGTTCCACACTTATATTTGTATGTTATTAATGTTTTTGAATATTCAGAAAATTATTTATTTTTCAAAATTAATTAAAAATAAGGTAAGTTAAATTTTATTTTGAAGTTAAAAAAACTTAATAGAACGAAAAATATGCGTTTTTTTTAAACATCTCGGAAAAATTCTCAGAATATTTACAAAATAATTAATCAAATTAATGTAATCTTTTTTCCTCGGCTCATTATCCGGTGCTTCATTCAGCATATCGAATCTGGATTCAAAATTATTGATCTGAATCTTGCTGCCCTTGATAGGGTCTACCTAATATTGAATTTTATCGTGCTGAGCACACTTTCAATTTGGTCAATTACATGCTGCATGGTACAAATCCTCAATAAAATTATGTTCAGATAGTGTCCACTATGAATAAAAGCATTATTATAGTAGGTAGTTAGTGGCACTCTGCTACCACACACAATTGCATAATAATATAGGGGGGGTTTCATGATTATTTTCTGTTTGTATTGATTACTTAATGATGTAATTTTTTGTGTGCAATTAATTTTTTTCTGTGTGCAATTTAATTATTTTTGTTTGTGTGTATTTTTTCGAAAATTTTTAATTTGATAATGTGTATTTTTTCGAAAATTTTTAAGTTGATAATGTGTATTTTTTCGAAAATTTTAAATATATTTTTAAGATGATATTTTAAGTGTATTTTAAAATTTATTTTTTAAGCATTACATATTTTTAATTAAAATATTTTATAAGAAAATTTTAGTTTGATTTTTGAAATAATGTTTTAATAAAATTTTTAACAAAATAATTATTAAATTTTTATGATAAAATATATAATGTTTTAAATGTTTTAAATTTATATTTAAATAAAAAAAGATATTGTTAACATAAAATAATAATAATAATAATAATAATAATAATAATATTAATTCATCCAATTTAAATCTTTATAAAAAAAAATAAACACATAAAATAAACTCGTAAAAGATCAAAATCTTTATAAAAAAAAAGTATAAACACGTAAAATAAACTCGTAAAAGATCAAAATTTATTTACATCATCACAAATCTGCTTATAGTAAGCTCTTCTTAGCTCAGCCAACAAAATATGTACAACTTCCTTCTTTTTGTAGTCCCTGCAGCATCTGCATCTAAATGGACAAGTCAACATTGAGGGATCTGCACAAACAATGCAGTCATCTAAACATTTCAAACCAGATCCTTGAACTGATTCGTAGTGCATCCGTACAATTTCTTCGATGTTGATTCCTGTAATTTGATAGATCCGTGTAGCCAAGTATTCAGGAGCACAATAGGAAAGTTTGTTTTTCATATTTGGAAACAGTTCTTCCATCTTCATCAGAATTGTTTCGAATACGTATGCTTCTTGCTCGTCGATCATTTTTAATTTTTACAATCGTCAGAATTGAATCTATTTAAACACAATCAGTGCTTAATAAATAATCTAGTATTTCTTCGTCGGTATTAAGATTATTAATTTTTGATTTTATAAAATTAAATATTTCTTGTAATAGACTGTTGTATTCCAATGTTTTTATCCCCATGACAACGACTTTTCCGCTTGCAAATACATTCACACAAAGTGAATTATACTTGACAAGTCTTAATGCAAGAAACAGTTCCGGTTCGTAAATGTTTTCTGTTGTTGTAGACAAATCATACAAGTTGATTCGACAACTCATGTCAATATTCAAAGATAATGATTGAATTTGTAAATTTTGAATCTGATATTTGAGATCTCCTTCCTGTAATGGTCTTTTACAACCCATTACCCTGCATTTTCCGCTCTTGAAGAATAAGATTGGATATTTTCCACTTCTATCCACTACATGTTGAGGTTTTCCGGTCGGGAACTTCATTCCGACTACTTGTATACATATTAGGTAACCGATAACTAGTTACTGAACAAATAAATATTTGGTTACTTACCAACAAAACTTTAAATAAAATTAAATCAATAACATGAAATACAAGTAAAAATACAAATTTATTAAAAAAATTTTCTTCACTCTCTTTCACAACATTAATGTCTCTATATCTGTAAATCACTTGGTTGTTTAGTTACTGAGTAGTTAGCAAGACTTCTTTTCTGAATAAAATTTTGTATTTGATTATTGTATTTTATTGAAATTATTTTGTAAAAGTCAAACAGTTTTCAACTATTTTTAAAAATGTATTCAATTTTGAACAATTATTCTTCTATTAAATGTTTTTTCATAAAAATATTCATTTAGATAGTATTTTCCCTTTAAATAATAATATTCAACCGACTCAACCCCTTAAAAATATCAATAACCTTGTTCCTCATCGATAATTTCCTATTAAAATACTTGATTATTTACTATAAACCCAAAATGTTACCAATAACTAGTTACTGAACCAATAAATATTAATGATAGGTTACTGATCAACAAATTTTGAAATAAATCACATAAAGGGTTGAACAAAAGAAATACAAGTTGAAATTTTATTAACTTCTTCACTCTCTTTCACATCATTGATGTCTCAAAATTGGTAAATTTTTTGGTTGCTTAGTTACCTTGTTGTTATCAAACGATAATTAATCAAATTTATTGAAACCAAATCCATTGTTATATTTACTTGGTATCAACTTCTGAATACTGATACACAGTAAATAATTCATTAATAACTGAACAACAATCACTAGGTACTGTATACAAATAACCGAGTACTGTACAACTCTCTATATACATACTAGGCATTGAATAATTTACTTATTCATTAAAATGTTATATTTAAATAATATTTACTCTTTGAACACCAATATTCAACCAACTTAACTCACTTAAAAATAAAATTTTTCTCTCAATCATTTCCCCTTAAAATACTTGGTTATTCACACACTTACAATATGTTATCGATAACTAGTTACTGAACAAATCAATATCAAAAATTGTTTACTGACCAAGAAATCTTTAAATAAATGCACATAAAAATTTGAACAATCAAAAGAAATACAATTTCAATTACAAATTTTATTAACTTCTCCACTCTTTTTATCGATCATAGATGTCTCCAAATTGTTTGGTTGCTTAGTTACCTGATTGCTATCAAGAAACTATTAATCATTGAAGCCTAATCCTAATCGAGTTTTGTATTTTCTCTGAATAAAAATTTATTGCTTTACAGTCTTGCATGCAATTTATTGAAATTATTTTGTAAAACTTAGTTAAAAGACTTTGAAATTTTTCTACTATTTTTGTAATATTTTTAATTACGTCCAACAATGAACAATTACTAAAAGTTATTTTCAAAGATTAATGTCAACCTTTTCATTTAATTTCCACATGCCCCTAAATAAATTAATTGCTAACTCATCAAAAAATTACTTAAATTTATTTTTATAGATTTTCTTTTCACCCCCCAACTTTTATTGTTTACTGGATGATAAATTAATTAGTAACTACAAATTTAATTAATTTTGTGTGCGCACATTTTTTTTTGATAAATATTTTTTTTTGAAATTATTTTTCGAATTTTTTTGAATTTAAATTTTTTTGCACATTATTATTATTATTATTATTATTATTATTATTATTATTATTATTATTATTATTATTATTATTATTATTATTATTATTATTATTATTATTTTATGTTAACAATATCTTTTTTTATTTAAATATAATTTTAAAACATTTAAAATATTATATATTTTATCATAAAAATTTAATAATTATTTTGTTAAAAATTTTATTAAAACATTATTTCAAAAATCAAACTAAAATTTTCTTATAAAATATTTTAATTAAAAATATGTAATGCTTAAAAAATAAATTTTAAAATACACTTAAAATATCATCTTAAAAATATATTTAAAATTTTCGAAAAAATACACATTATCAACTTAAAAATTTTCGAAAAAATACACACAAAAAAAATAATTAAATTGCACACAGAAAAAAATTAATTGCACACAAAAAATTACATCATTAAGTAATCAATACAAACAGAAAATAATCACGAAACCCCCCCCCCCTATATTATTATGCAATGGTGTGTGGTAGCAGAGTGCCACTAACTACCTACTTATTATGAATGAAACCATATTCAGTTCTATTCAAGGTATCCAAAGTAGGATCTTATTATTAATTTATAATTAGCCCATTGACGCTAATTGCGAGAACTAAGAACATATGTCGCCCTATGATTGTTGTTTATGTAGCAAATAACCATTTCCCTTTTTAGTTTCATCCTTGCTTCCGGCTTGTCCAGCTACTAAAGCCACATTCATCAATGTAAATTAACTCTGAATCTATCTTTGCTTCATCTATAAATCATGTTGCATATTCCATTCGCAATCTGAATTTATTCTAGTGACAGAAAGCCTTACTTGTTTTATTGTTAACAAATAATTCCTCCAAAACGCTTAACGGTTGTCGTAGAAATATTGCATTCTTTTGAAAAGAAGAAAGTCTTAATTTTTTATAATGAATAGCAAACATTATCCGCAACCAAATCCAATAAATTATTGCTTTTTTATTCCGAAATCTTTGGATTACTGTCATCTATCTTGACTTGTGACCATTTACCAAATTTTCTGTACTTGTAAATAATTGTCTTGATAAAATTTCTCAATAATGTTCCAAAACGGAAATAATTTTCACTATATTTTCCATGGCATTTATAATTTTGACTTTGTTAATTTCCGAAATTCTATAAAACCTATAATGAAAATTTACAATTGATGTTTTTTTGTTTGTTTCTCGGGTGTTGTTGAGGGTCCAAAAAAATCTTAAACTATATGGAAATAATAAATTGATTAGAACTTATTTATAAATCTTAAAATAGCTTTTCTCCGTTTTCATCAAATTGTATTGTTTCGACCAAAATGCCTGAAATATTTATGCAATATTAAATTAATTTTAATTTTAAAATAAAGCTTACGATTATATATTCTCATTTACAAGAAAAGTTGGAGCAGAATCCTCAAAATATAAATTAAATTTTTTCATTTATTTGTTTATCTAAAATTGCATAAGTTATTATATGAGTTTATTTCAACGCAACGTTACTACATGTTGGAAATTTGCATGGATATTTTATTATGTGTTGGGTTTGTGTGCATCATTTAATTTCTCTATAACATTTTTAATTTCTATAGTGTAGGGTTATAAGATTATTTATTTTTATTTTACATCTATCTCAGTTCAGCTTGGTGTAAGTCGTTCGTTTATCGAGATTAAATAAAAGCGTAGGGTACAATTTTTTTACTGATTAAAATGAAATTCTTTCAAAGTAATCATTATACATTACCTTGTCAAGTTTGAAAATATTGTCCTTAAGACTTTCTCATTGTTTCTTAACAAACAAAATATAAAAAAGCAAACTGGATTTTTGCCATGCTAGTTTTTGAACATTTAACAATTTGGCAACTTAGTAATGAATAAGAGTCAAATGAGTAGAATTTCTTCGTCTAGAAGCATTTTGCCTCAAACTTGTTAATGTTGTCATAAATATCTACATATACCGGAGATGACAAATTATAATAAACTTGCTTCTTAATATATTGATTCAACTCAAAATTAATCAAATCCATCTGTAAGCTATATCACTATTTTGTCAATTCCTTCGTTTAAATAAATAAAATAAATATAAACTGTTTGATGTTGTTTGACCGACCGTTATTATGTCTATCAAACTATGGGTTGATTTCCTTCTGAAATGATTTATGTCAACAATATTTTAATTAATTAATTTTTGTTTAAGACCCCCATTGATTTATAATTTATTTATTCGTATATAAACTTTTCTTTTGCTACCCATTCATACTTTTTCCCATTTTGAAATATGGAATTTTTAATTTTTAATGAATTTTTTGCTCTACATTTATTCTTTAGTTATATAGCATTTTTAATTGATTCACACTTTTAATGAATCTTATTTGCACTCTTTTGCATATCTTCAACATTTAACTATGGTAAGTTAATGATTTAGTTGTTTACAGTATTTCCTTCTTGAATAAATTAAAACAAATATCTGAGTAACAGATATAAATTTTCAAATTATTTATATATTTGAAATTCTTTGAATTTCGAAAATATATTTAATTTAATAATTTTAATTTTATATTTAAAATAAATTTAAATCATTTAATTTAACATTTAAAATATATGTATAAAAATTAATTTTATTAGAAAATAAATTGAATAATTTTGTATAATATGAATTATAAAATTACTAAATAATATTAAAACAGGATGTTAGTCAGGAAAATTGAAACGGTTAATTTCTTGAATTATTATTACAGTTTTCTAAAATAACTTTGATAAACGCTATTTTAATTACTGATATTTCAGAAATTATCTGAGAAAATTCAAGAAGGGAAAGCAATTTAAAAAAGAAATTTACTGTAATTAATATTTTCAATTGTTGTTTAAACAAATCACAATAAATTATTTGCTCGCTAAATAATTGAAAAGATTATTTAGACTTTCAAATTAAATAATTAAAATTCAGAGAAACTATTTATCTTTTTCTTCACCTTTGATTTGTGTTTATTTATGCTTTTATCTTTATTTAATTTATGATTATGGATGAATTTTTTCGGTACTTCTTCTTTAACTGTTATAAAACATAAAGAAAGGAAGTAAATGTTAATTAAATATCATAATCCCTAAACAATTATTTCAAGATGTCTTATAAAAATGAAAAATATTTGTAACAAATATTTTCTCAATAAATTTGTTACCTAACCTTAAATGTTATAGATATTTTTTACAGTATGAAAGAGACGGAATTTTGTTTTGTTGCTAGTAGAAATAGATGTAGAGCTTGGCAGAGTCTCCGTTAAAAAATGTTTTGGGACAGTCGATGTGGTTGTGTGTGACATAGATGATTGAATTCGTGCGTTTATATGTTGAAATTTATTATTGTAACAAAATTTTATATTTTTTAAAATTTTATTTTTAATAACAATAAAATCAGACTTGAAGTTATGGAAAGCCGGGATAATTCCAAAAAATAGACTGGGATTTTTTCTGTATGTTGAGATTAATTCTTTAACTAATCAGGGACAAATATGATAACGTCAATAACAATAATTTTAATAACACTAAGCTTCATTAATAATAAAAAGAATTCACCGAAATAACTTTCATTTTCAACTTTTTTTACAATATTCTTTCATAGTTTTATTTACCATCATTCTTAAATCATCATTCATATTTTTCCAATTATAAATTTCAATTTTTTTAATTTTGAATTGAATTTTTTGGATATTTTTCTATTTGTTGCAATACAATATTCTATTTGTCAAATTAATCAATTTGCGACTTACTATAAGGAATTGATTTTTTTTAATTAAATGTTAATTTTAAAAGATTAATAATAATAATTATTATTATTATTATAAATAAAAAATAAAATAAGTTTGGCAAGAAAACACCATTAAAACACTCTTTGTACGATATATTTCGAAAGTTTTACTGTTCTTCAGGCAACCAAAACCAACTCAAATATTATGGATCATTTATATAATTTAAACAAATTATTTTTTAATTTATTATACTTTAATAAATAAATATTTAAAAATCTTGTTTATCAATTTACGTGTAATGGGTGTAATGCCACATACATTGGAGAGACTTCTCGTTACCTTTGTACTCAAGTTCTAGAACATTGTCGATTGAAGGGTTTGACCAATAATAATGAGCACAATAGAGGCTGTAAAAGTAAAGTAGGAATGTCTGATTTTAAGGTCATAAAATCCAAAGAATAAAGTGAAAATTGCTATGACTACGAATGTTTTTAAATAGTTTGAGTATGAGATAAATTGATGTTTCTGTATCGTTTAAAAATCTTAAAAATTTTAATATTATTTGTAATATATCTATTTATTTATAAAATTTAATTTTTAAAATGTTTCATTATTTTATTTTTTTATTATTATAAAGATATAAAGTATAATAATTATAAAATAATTTAAAATTTTTTAAATATTATTTATTAAAATATTTATTTATTAAAAAAAATTATTTAAATTATATAACTAATCCATAATATTTGAGTTGGTTTTTGCTGCATGTATATGATAGTTAAACTGTCGAAATATATCGTACGAAGAGTGTGTTATTAGCGTTTTCTTTTATTATTTTTATTATTATAATTTTCAGTAAATTTATTCATTTTTTTCAGTAAATAGTACATAGTAAATAGTATGCAGTAAACAGAACATAGTATTTAAACAATTTTAATGCGATTGCTGCTTCTCAATTTCCTCCGAGAGTTTGGACAAGTTGATGTCACATTTTGTTGAAGAAAATCTCAACTGATCACTAAGATGTTTGTCGGTCAATTGTGTGCTCTTGATGCGTTTAATTTTTGAGAAGAATGCTTGGCAACTATATGTAGTAGTGAAAACACTAATTATCTTCAAAGCAAGAGTATTGAGATTCGGAAACGTTTTTTGGAAATTAGCTGCCAACTAACATCTCGGCAACAAGGGATTGAAAAGGATTATTTTATAATCGAAAGCGTTTTTATTCATTTAATTATTAATTTAATCGATTATAAAATAATCCTTTTCAATCACTTGTTGCCGAGATGTTTGTTGGCAGCTAATTTCCAAAAAAATTGAAAAGTTAAATATTATTTCTTGTTTTTAAATTTAAATTTTTAATATTTAAATTTAAAAACTTTATAAAATTAAATTTATTTAAACAGATAAAAGATAATTCTAAAAGTTAATTTAAATGCACTAAAGATTTTTGTTTAAAAAAATATTAATAAATTAATAATTTGTTTGAATATATAAATTAAAATTTTATTTTTTTTTTGGTTTTAATTTTACCTAATAATGACTAAATATATCTGTAATATATAGTAACTATATCAAACTTTAAATATCGTAAAATGTGTGTTTGAATGGGACTTGTGTGTATTTAAATCATTGCCATGTTTATTTAATTATTTTTACAATCTTATATTTTTTACTGTTTATTATATCTGTTATAGATACGAGCAATTATTATAATAATGAGAAATTAATTTTTACATATCACTTAAAATATGTTAAGTCCAATATATGTATAATTATGTAGAAAACATCGTTTAGACAAAAATTTAATAAATCTTAACATAATTGTAATGGTTATTTTCAATATTAAACCGTCCTTAATCTTATAAGAAAAAGATAAGCAATAGCAGTACATGACTCAATAAATTAAATAAATAACCTCAATAAATTTAAAGTATTACATTTAAATCAAATAAAGTGTTAACTTTAAGTTGTAATTGTTTTTTGGAATTTATATTTAACTTAACTAATTAAAACTTTTCTATCACAATAAGATAAAATTATTTTAAAATGTTGAACACATTTTTATTTTAAAGAAATTTTATGATTTTATTTAAAGAAGAGTTCAATGTCTCTGAAATATATTTCAATTTTGTTTCGATGGATTATAAAATGATTTTTAAATGATTTTAAAATATTCACCCTGTTAAAAGTGCATTTCATTATTTTCAATTATTGACAACGAGTTAATTAAATATGATTGTAATTCATTAAAGTGATTGAAATAACTAATCAAATTTACTATTGAAAATCGTGACAAAATATTTGATGAGTCTTTTAAAAAACTTTAATATTTATATGCAATATTGCATAAAATAATACAAATAAAAATTTTTAAAAAAACTGAAATATTGGCTTCTCAGAATTGTAGAATTTTTAAAAATTTTATTGATTATAAGATCTTTATTTATTAGTGTGACCTTGACTTTTAATAGTATCAATTTTTCATTTATTAATTTTAATATCTGATTGAATCGTGTCATATTGTAATGTAATTGTGCAAATTTTATAAATTAATTATTAATAATTTAGTCTGAAAAATGATAAATAAGTAAAAGAATTTATATTAAATATTTAATAATAATCAATTAAAACACTTTTGAATTAAAAATAAACACTAATTAATAAAAACTTAGTACTAATTAATTCAGATGTCGCACTAATAGATAAAAATCTCTATAGATAAAATTAAATTAAATTACCAATAAAAATGAGTGAGAAAAAACAATTCGTTTATTAAAATAAAATTAATTCATTTAAAATTGAACATTTTTATAAATGAAAATTATAATTTTACAATAGAATAATAGAACTATGTAATTAAGTTATGATCGGCAAATGATTTGTCGTTCGATTTATCGTGAGTTCATTTCTGGAAAATTCGCGTGTTTCATAGGAATGAAAATAAATCGATCTATTGTCGTAATGAAAATAAGTGAAATGTTAAATGATTTTCGGATTACTTATATAATAAATCATAACAATGTAGCATTTGAATAAATATATAAATGCGTTGTTAATTTAGCATTGGCCAATATTTCTTTTTTTTGTTATTCATAAAGACTAAAAGATAAACATTATTTAAAGGATGTTGTGATATTTTGAATGTGAATTCCTATGGTGAGTATAACACTCATATTACTTGATAAATGCTTTGATATTCGTTATTAATATAAATTATCACCTTAAAATTTGAATTATGATTATTTTAATTAACTGTTGTACAATAAATAATATAAAAATAATATGAAAACAGTTAAATTATTTTGAAAAAAAAATTATTATAACAAACTTTAAATTAAAAAAATAAAAGCAAACAAAGTTTTTTAAATTATAATTTTTTTACAAATTATGAGTTTTTTATTGGTTTGCTCGCCAAACTGTATTATGTATATTTATGTATATTTATGTATATTTATATATATAGTTATAGTTATAGTTATATTTATAAATTATTGATTTTTATGAATTTTCAGGGAATTATTTATTTTATTTTCGGAATTATATTTTATAATACAAATTGAAGCGAAAATCAACTTCAGAAATTATGTGAACATTTTATATTTTATATTAATGTTTTCTGTAAATTATGGTTTTTGGAAATATTTCGATATTAAGTGAGTGAGATATATTTTAGATTATAAATTTAATATGTATCAAATTAAAAACAAATTTTAATAAATTATTTCTTTCTCCAGAAATTCGTTTTCTGCTCTTATCTTTCATACTTTGTGACAAATTTCCAAATTTTTTAAACTTATAAATTATGGATTTAACAAAGTCTTTTGAAATTCCAAACATTTTCCAAAATTGAAGTGTTCCTTACCATTTTTCCATATCATTTATTAATTTTATTTTTAATAATTTTATTAAATAACAACTAATTAGACATAAGATTTAACTCTAGCCGTTTATGTGACAACGCCCGTTGGGGGAGGGAGTGAGTCATTGAAGTCTTTTGTTTATATAAATCTTAATGTCAAGTAATAAAATCTTTAAAACATATCTAAAGTTTTAAAATTCGGATAATATTTAGATTTAATAGACTATTTAAAACTAATAAGTGTAACTTTTATATCATATTATATGGGAAAATATTATTCTAGGATGAATAAAATATTAATTAATTATTTAAATACTAAAGTAACTTTAAAACAAATAAATGTACTAACTAAACAAGAAATAAGAGGCCTTGTACTGACTCATTCTCAGCCAGAACAAACAAACAATTATTATAATTATTATTATTATTATTATTATAATAATTATTATTATTATAATTATTATTATTATTATTTTATTATTTTTATTTTTGTTATTATTATTATTATTATTATTTTATTATTTTTATTTTTATTATTATTATTATTATTATTATTATTATTATTATTATTATTATTATTATTATTATTATTATTACATATTAAAAATTACTTAAGTAATTTATTTTAATAAATTAATATAAACGTTTCTGTAATCAGTCGACCGGAATATCCTCAAACTTTCAGTCAATCGCTGCCACTGAAAGTTTTGACAAGCCTTAATCGTATTTAGAAGTATTCATTTTTAATTTTTATTTTCTATATTTTAAACTTTTTGAAAACTTTTAATTATACTAACATATTTTCACATTTATATTGTTTGAAAGAAACATATATATTTTTTCTAATTAGAATTATATTTAATGTTAAATGTATTGGAGAATTAGTATTTAACAATAATACTTTTATAACAAATTTTTGAGACTTTTAAATGAAACCTCGTGTTTCGTATAAGGAATTTAGAAATTTTGTTTAAACATATGAATATTTTGAATTGAAATTATTATATATTATTACTTCGTCAAAATTTTATTAGAAAAATAACTTGTTCAAATAAGTATGAATTCAAAATTCAAACAAAAATTTTGAAAGTTCAATATATATATATATATATATATATATATATATATATATATATATATATATATATATATATATATATCAATTTTAATTAAAACAAACTAATTTTTCCTAATTATAAAATTCATTCAAAAATGATGATAATATATATATAACTATTTCTCTAGTTTGACAGTAATAAAAATAAACTGTTAATTTATGAGACCGATATTTTATGATTTTTTTAAAAAATAGTAGGACAATGTCATGTTTATTAGAATTCCCAAAGGAATTTTTGACTCTTTTAAATATAAATCTGAGTTAAAATTTATGATTTACTTTTTCCGCATTATTGCACTTTATAATTGAATATTTCCAATATATGAAAGGCAAGTCTTGGTATTTTAATTTTTGAAATAGAAATATAATTTCAACTTAATAGTTTTTGAAAGAAAACTTTATTTTTGTTTAAATATTGAATTGTTACACTGTCACAAAAAAAATCATCAAAGGAACGTAATTAATATATCTGTCTCTTTGTTTTTACTAATTTTGGATTTCAGTTAGAAAATTCATAATTAAATTTGAAAATTTTATCAAAATTTTTGTCTATTCCATTAGATAATTTAATTAGTGATTTTAATAATTTTCAATGCCCTTCAGAATTTTTAGTTGTTTTTTTGAATTGATTAAATGTGATGATATTTTAAATAAGTTTTAAATTTGTTTTGATATATATTATTCATAATATCATTTATTTCAGTTGTCTTCAATATTTCTACATTTGCCGAACTATACAACTTATGTGAAATTTTCTTGGTACCCCAAAGCAAAAAAATGCAATAATTATGGGTATTTATATTTAACGTTAAGCTGTTTTACTGAAAACTGCAAACTTTCAATTTTAGAAATTTAACAAAATCATTATAAAACCATTTTGATTCATGTTTTTATTGTTTATATGGGAAAAATTAAAAAAAATTATTTATAATTGTCAACCTTACCGCAGAGGTGTTATTGTGTTTATACCATTCTTATTACATGTAGCAAAAACGACATTAAAAATATATTGTTTTAAGTTTCACGTGTGTTCTTAAGCGTTACGGAAGATCACGATCGGATTGACTAAACATCAAAATATGAAAATATTATTTGTAATATTTTTTTTTAAAAAAATATTGGTTTTAGTTATAATTTGGTTTTCTAAATTCTTTAAGATCTAGAGGAAGTAAGTGGGCAATGTGAAACAGAGAATTCCATTTAAGCGCCAAAAATAAAGAAACATAATTTTAATTAATTTTATTGTAAATTGAGATCATTCATTAATTATTAATCTCTGATTATTAATTCTGGTTACCCCCTTCTATAAAACTTATTATATATAGATAGATAAATAGATAAATTATAAATATATGAATAATCTGTACAATTTATTGAGCATGGCTAGCGTAAACATTCAATTAGATTAATAGTTTATGTTTTAGTATAACATTTAAAATTATCATTTAAAACATCAGTAATTAAAAACAAATATAATAAAAATATTGAGTGAGCATTGAAAATACTAAATTAATTAAAAATGCTGACATTAATCAATTTATATTTATTGTTGAAAAGTTTTAATAATTATTGAGAACGCGTGATATGTGAAGCATTTCTGATAAGGTCATTGGATCCAATGATTAATGTGCAAAGTGCTGTGACTACGAATGTTTTGAATGTTTTTAAATAGTTTAAGTATGTTAAATCATGTTTATGTATTGTTTTTTAAAAAAAAAAATTTTAATATTATTAAAATAATTGAAATTTTAAATTACATTATTTTTTAAAAAATTATAATATAAATAAAAATTATAATATTTATATAAATAAAATTTTTAATTAATTAAAAGTTATTTGAATATATTTTTTAAATATTTATTTATTACAAAATTAAATTAATAAAAAATAATTTGTTTAAATTAAATGTTAATTCATAATGTTTTTAGTTGGTTTTGTGTACCCGAAGATGACAGTTATGCTGTCGAAATATATCGTACGAAAAGTTTTTTATTGGCGTTATCTTATAATATATATGTTGGATTGGCGCTTTCGTTTGTGTAATTCCATGCTAATGTTTTTTGATTTTTAAAATTATTCATAAAAAATTTAGTTAAGTTCCACCATTCGAATTTATTTAATTTTAACTACTTTAAAATCTTAATTTTAATTATTTTCTTTCAAATTCATTTCTCTAATTATTCTACTTCGTATTATTAACATGAAAATAAAATTTTATATTTGTTTAATTTTATTTGAGAAATTATCTTTTAAATTTTAACTTAAAATTCTTATTAAATTATGTCATCTTATTTACTGTTTTTGACAATTCAAATTTGACTAATTTTAAAAAGTTTATTTATTATATATTTCCTGTTCATTCTTGACTTTACCAGATCTAATTTGCTTTATTTAAAATTTTTATATTTTCATCTCACTTTATTTTAATTTACTTAATTGTAATTTTTTTACTATTATATCATTGAAACTCTTTTATTGCCATATTTTGCATATTTTATTGAACCCTTTAATTATTATTTCATTTTGAAAAATTCAAATGTCCAAATATTTGTACTAACAGATAAAAATTTACAATTTATAAAATTTATTCTAATAATCTTTTCTTTTTAATATCACTTTGGCTGATTCTAAAGTTTACCTGACCTGTTTTGCATTATTTAAAGAGTTTCATTATTATATCGTCCTACTCTTCCCTTGCGTTATAATTCGAACTTTACAACATTCAAACTCAAGCGAGCTTGGTTATTTTTAATTATTCATGCTTTATTGTTGATTTAAATTCATTTTATGTTGAAAACTATTTGAGACGACAAAACCCTATTACTAAAATTAGTATCCGCCAATAAAGGCGCGTAAAAATGGCGCGGGTTAAAAACGGCACAATTCAATCAACATCAAAACGAGATAAATTATAATGTAAACAATGATTACTTTTTTAGGTGTAATTTATACTGAATTGTGAATTAAATATTTTTTACTAGGTGAAACATGTTTTGAAAGAATAATAACTAGCTGGCAATGTTTATTTTTTGGAATGGCGATGTTTTGAAATGGATTGGAGCCTTCCCTCCGTGTGGAAGCTTGGTTTTCAATATTGTCAAGTCTGTGTGTGCGATAGTAGTTTTTTGTGATTGTCTGAGTACACACACAAGCGTGAAGCAGTCTTATAGATCAAATTTTCGAGTTTTCGAAAATTCGGTGATTTCGTAAATTTTGTTGGTTTCTATTCAGGCTACTGTCCAATCTACTGTCCAACAGTTTATGTACTGTTTTTGTTTTATTAATTAATATTAGCCCTTTTGCCTTGATTTGTCTTCTTAGGTCATTACTCAGATGAATGTAGAAATTTTAAGATATTGATTCTTTTACTAATAAGTTTTTTCCAATAGACCATAGGTGACGTTTCGAGGGATGAAGATAAAATTATTGATATACAAGTAAGATTCGATGAATATTCAGCACAAAACTTTATTGAAATCACGAAGAAATGAATATTGAAAAAGAAAAATCCAAATAAATGACTCAAACAAACAGCCATAATTACATAAAGAACAAAGAGATATTTAGTTTTAGTAGATGTTGACTTTGCACTGACTTCATCGTAATCAAATAGCTTAAAGTCCAAGAAAAAACAATTTTCATTTGGAAAAGAAAGTCCCTTGGGAATGCAGCACTTCTACTGTGCTAACACAATCCTTTTACTTTATCTAACAATAATTATTCTTTTTCTAATATGATTTCTGATCCAAAGTTTTTTTGATTCTCTATAGTTTTTGGTACTGGTCTAATTTTCGTTTATGGTTTTATACCGTTTAGTATATAAAATATTTATTGCCAAATACAAAATATAAACATAATTTATTCAACAATACCAATTTATTAAAGCCGTAAGTTACCGATCCAAATTAGGAAATCATCTTCCACAAATTGTTCCCTAAATTCTGTGAGTTATCAATCGGGATTAGGTGACCACGTCTCAACAGAGGTCTTTGAGCCTTAAACTCGCCCATAAACATTAATAAAACTTGAAAGTAAACTTTAAAAATTGTGTTATTATCGTATGCAGCATAGAGGAAGCCTGCTTCATATAACCGCTTATCAGACACTTGTTCAGATATATTGCCATAGGCATCATTCAGGCCGTATTTCCTCAACAAAATAATTTACATATATAATGTGCTTTGCTTGTTAAATTAAAAGGCGCCAATTTTCATTGATAGTTAAATATATGCTTAATATTTTTAATAAGTTTAGTTATGCATACTAAAAATTAACATTTTGGACTCATTCATTATACAACTAAGGAAACACCATATCAATATTTTTATTTTTAGGGAGTTGTAATATGCGATTTCCTTTCAGGTCAAACTTACAATAAAATTGTTTTAATATAATTGTTTTTTATTTGAGGGCTCTCGTTCAATAAAATTCAGATAGTATTAATAGACTTTCTTGTATATTGTTTTTTATTATCGACCAGAAGCAATTTTGTTAGCCACAGGGCGTAATATAATCTGTCACCGGCCTGACTGATACCGTTCATATTCATTGAAATTTGACTGGAAATGACAAATGCAATCATTATATATATATATATGCAAATGAATAAAGATTGCAAAATCATTGTAATATGTTACAATCACTTTGTAATTTTTATTCATTTGTCAACATTCTGACGGAATCAATTTTAATTTGAACTGTCTAAACAGTTGTGCAATTTGTTTTGATTAAATAAAATCGTCCATGAACATTGTTTTCATAAATTAATTGTCGGGAGAACAAAATTTTGTTGTATACCAGCGGTTGAAATTGAGTTATGTACGTCTGAATAAATACTGAGTTCAAAATTGAATAAAATAAAATAACCCACGTAAAAGTGATGCGTTTTATCATTTTAACATTGTATGAAATTAAAAAAATCGTTATTCATTTAAAATAATCATCTTAAAACTATGTATTTTTAGATTTTTAATAGAACAAATACATAGAATTAGTTAATAAGACAATTAAAAAATTAAGAAAATTATTAGTGATTTAGAGCTAAGGAAGACAATTTTAATTGAGTATTTGTAACCAGTAAAATAAAATTTTAAATCATCTAATTAGAAAACAATTATTATACCGTTGTTTATATAACATCCTTTTTGATAAGTTTTACCATTTAAATTTTTATAACCGTTATTTGAATTATTATTTTCTACTTTTTTGGATTTTTTAAGTAAGTCATTTGAATTTATTTATAAGTATATTATAATTATTTAAAAATTAATTATTTACCTGTTAATAATAGTAAAATGTCACTAACTGCAAGATTGAATAAGTATATATTGGTCGTAGTATGCAAATATTTGTTACTTATTATGACTGTGCAAGTACAAATATTGCCACAAAATCCAAAAGTAAGAACACAAGTGTATATCAATCCTTGCAAAATTCTGTACATTAGAGGCATTAATTTTGGTCCCAATGCACCTTCTAATATTTCCTTCTTAATCCCTATTATTAAAATGGAGCAGTTACTCATATTGAAAATTAATTTTCGTTTAATGAACCAAAATTGCATTTATTGTACAAATAAGATTGGTTGAATAATTTTTTAATGGCAGCGAATTAAATTAATCCGTTTATTATAAGAATTTTCATATTGAAACGCCATGTGCTAGAAATTTGTTGGTATGATTTAGTTATTTTCAAATTTAACTATAAGTTATGTCAATTCTATATTTTTAATATTTGCTTTTCGTGAACAATCTGGAAACCCTTAAAATAGGTTGATAATTCAATTTTTAACGTTGAATTATTAATTAAAAGTACGATAAAATTATAAATTAAGTTTCATTGAATTATGTAAATTTATCTGTTTTTGTCACATCTGTTAATAATTCTGTGTGAATTGTTGGATAGTTGACCAAGTGAATAATGTGTAATTCAGAAATTGCTATTGAAAACTATGTTTACATTTTTCTCCGTGTATTTACAATTCAATTTGTAATTTTCCTTTATTTTTATCTCAATGAAGAATTTGTGTATTATTAAATTTGTAACAAGATTTATTATGATATATAGTAATATCTCGATAATTTTTGTAGCGATGTGTACCTAAAAAATTAGAATAGATAATCCTAATTGAATTATCCCATCTCTATATATTATAAATTAAAATGACCCGTTTGACTTTGTTTCATTAGAACGTTCCTTGAGAATGGGAATGGTTCTCAACCAAAGGGAGGAAGATAAAAAAATCTTAACGTTTTGTGACGTCCCTAATGAATGCTATTTAACTCTCAGTTACATTTTAAGATCGTTATAGCATATAAAGTGTCTGCTAATCTATATGATCTATTCTGTTCCCTTTGACTCATTTCGTTCTTTTGACTGTCTTAACTATTTGTTGCGATGCAGCTTGTTATTGAGAATTTTCTCCTGTTGCTGAAAACATTTTCTGGTTGTCACCTTTACAATTTACCTATTTATGAATACGTTTATTCGGCATTTACACTTAATACCCATTGCAGATTCCCTTCACCTCTGAATATTCCACTTTAAATTTAACAATTCTTTATTAATCCTTTTTGCGAAAACCTATGTAAAATAAACTAAAGAGGTCAATTCAAAAAACTTATATGAAAATTTTTAAGAACTTATTTTTTTGGTCACACCTTTTATTTTACATAGACCTATTTAATGTGGCATCCCGATGAATTTTGCCATTTTATATTAATCCTTCGATCATATTAGGAGACAATTCGTTATATGAATGAAAATCAATAAAAATTTACATTATTAGAAGTAGCGGACGTTTTTTCGCTGCTGATGAAAAATTGATAACTGGGGATGCTTGGTTACTGTTTCTTAGGAAATATCTCAAAAAAACAATTTAATTAAAGTGAATTTTTTATTTATCAATGACGCATATTCAGTGAGAAAATTATTATAATTGAAATATCAATCGAAATCCTGGGATACTTTTAGTAGATCTTAAAATGTAAAACGATAAAAATTAAATAATAGTAAAAAATTATGAAATAATAAATGTATTAATCATAAAGGATAGATCTAAAATATTTAAATGCGATTATTGTGCGATGAATTTAAAAATAAGGTGGAGTGGGGTAAGTTCGTAAACGGGACAAGTGCATATACTGGTTATTTTTATGATAATATCAGCGAAATTTCTCTAGCTTTTATTTACTACTTCGTCATAGATTGCGAGCAAGAATGGACGAATTTCCCTGAATTAAATCTGTTTTTCTTAAACAATCACTTGTAAACTAACAAGCAACATTAAGGTATGACTAAACAAGCAATAGTTCTTGATATAATTTTATATTCTATGTTAATATTTTAGGTAAGTATAAATAATATTGATGTAATTTTACATTAAATAAACAGTTTCATTTGTTTTTATAATTAATTGAAAAAAACACTAGTTTGATGTTGCACCGTAAATATTATATCTTGAGGGATGCGTTTTATTTGCGAACCGGATGCTAAAGTAGATTGCTTAGTATGGAAAGTTTGGAACATTTTTCTGTTATAAAATCCCGTTTTATCGCCACTTTATAACAGTCTATTTCTTTTTCCAGATCTGTATTAGCTCGTTGCAATTTTGTGTTGCAACACAAAATAAGTTGCCGTAATTTTTGCTAAGTTCCTGAACAGCAAGTTACATAGGCTTTAAGACATTAAAATTTTCAAATATTTTCTGTCATAAAATTATTTCATGTAATCTAATACTAATAAACGTTCACAGTTGTTTATTACTTTAACGCTTCTTTTTTTCATTCAATTTATAGTTTTTCGCCTTGGATAATATTCTACTACATTGGTTCCAAGCTTTTTGAATTAACGCCGCCGCCCAACGTTTATTTTTAATAATTTTCTCCATTCAAGTCATCTGATAATTTTGACAAACTCCCATATTATCTTGAAATAAACTAGACTGAGTAAATTGCCTAATAGTAATACATATTTATTCTCATCTGTAGCGGTTGAACGCTAAGATAAATCATAATTTTGAATTTAAATGTTTAATGCTTTTCTTATTGCTAAATAACACTAAACCGCCTCAATTGCCTCCTAACCCACTATTTCCCATTATTTTAGAAAGCTTTAGTGCCCAATAAGCGGTACCGCCAGCTTTGTGACCCATTGTAGTTTCAATATTTGTATTCTCTTTTTGAAATTCTTTTATTTTACTATAAAGTCCGTCTAGCTAAACCATTCAATCTTTTGCGTAGTTTCTATTATATTTTGAGAACCACGATTTTGATCCAGATCGGTAATAATAATCAAGCAAGCAGCATATAATTATTTCAGAATCCTTAGTTGTGGACCCCGCCCTCTAAAAACTCCCTAGTATTTTTTTATAATCACAATTTGTCAAATTCTTTTACAATTTTCTCGATAATTTTCCAGAATGTTTTCCCTATATATAACTGTCTGTAGTGAATAAATTACTTTTGAAATAATTACAAATTCAAGCATCATTTTTGATCCAAAATTGAAATGTTACGTTGAGTAAAATTTTTACTTCAACTGTTATAATGATATTTAATTTTGAAATATCAATTATTACTTTTTAAACAAGTAAATGAAAAGAATAGCCTTTGCTGCAATGTATAGAGGGACAGATCCAATAAAAGCGAGGCCCGATTGGACTGTTTTCACAGCCCCATAAACTTTAAATAAAAATAATTAATTTTAGAATTTACATATTGAAATTTAGATTTTATGTATTGTTTAAAACAATCCAATTATAAAAATTTACATTAAAAGATCTGTACCGAATATAAAAATAACAATATTTTGTTGAATATAAACATATAGATATTTTTACTATTTCTAGATTTTTAAATGAATAAGTGGTAAAATTTGTAAATAATTTTTAATTATAAAATAATCCTTTTTTATTAAATCGAATAAAGTAAATGTTTAAGTATTTGAACTAAAAAAATAAATCAAATATAAATTTAAAATTCAAAGTAAAAAAATATAATATCCTAAAATTCATAAAGTTTTCTCCTATTAACAAAGAAAAAACTTTCCATAAATAATTCAATATATGTGTGTTTGAGTTCTTTTAGGATCATGATTTTTAAATTTTAAAAAATAAAAAAGCATAAAATGAATTTAAATAGGAGAAAATTTAAAAACAGCTAATTTCCAAAAAATTGAAAAGGATTATTTTATAATAGAATTTTATCCATTCATTTAATTATAATTTATTAGTTTATGAGGCAAAATCAAAAATATGTGTTCCGTCTTTTGTCAAAAATAAAATGAATATTTTTACTTTGAAATTTTATTTTAATGCCTCATTTTTGCTCATAATTGTTCCTAAATAAATTTTTACTGCCATCAAATTTTGGCATTTTGAAATTATTTTTGGTAATACAATGAAATTGAAGCTGAAAATAAATTAATTCTAACCGTATAAAGTGAAAGAGCTGTGTCGAAGTGTACTATCAAGTTTAATAGAAGTATTAAGTATCCCCTGGACGCATGCTTGTACAATAGTATAACTTTACTAGGTGAATCCTATGAAAAATTTTTAAATCTATTCTCTTGGATTGTGATCCATTGCATTAAAAATATCATGCCGTGACGAGATCTATATTTTAGGGATGGATGAGAATTTAAAAAATCTTATCCAAGAATTGACTTCATCTCAATTGGTAATAAACTGGCTGGAATTATGCGGATTTGAAACACTGGAAGACATTGAATATTTAAATGAAAACGTCATCGCCGACATGGAGAGCTATATCGGATCTATTTGTAGCTCCATGTCTTTCGATGAAAGAGAAAAATATATCCATGTAAATTTATTTAAAAAATTTCCACAACAATTCAAATTTACTCCATGCTTAAAAAGTCGTTTACTGAATGTCGCTGACGCTATTTCGAGACAATTCAACAAAAGTTCCCAGATTAATCGCAGCGGTCCATTTTTATCGAAATTTGTTCAGAAGTTCAATAAGGATTATTTAGCGGATAACGGCTATCGGTTATGTTCCCGTGATTTGTATGATAGCGTTTCGAATAGTATTAGAAGATCCTTTCAAAATATCAAGTATCGATTCGACCTTGAATTTGATTTATATCAGTCAGATAAAGATGAAAAACATGAAACGAAAAACGGTTTTTTTGCATGTTCCATCAATCAACACAATGAAATTTGTGGGGAATTCATCAAGTTCTATATCGATCAAGACAGCTTGTCGATCGATATTGAACCGATCCTCGTGCACATTGAGCTACACTTAGATCGGAAATCAGAGTCGTCGTCGATCAAGACTAAATCTCGAATTTTGTCTTCCGTTGAAATCGATCTAAATAAATCTTCACGCTCTATTGATCTCGCCGATGCAAAATTGTCCAACAATTTTATTCACAACGAAATAATAAAATTCGCAGAGCAAAAATTTATCGATTGTCATTTGGTGCAGGATATCGATTTCAATGTGTATGAAATTATCGATGACGACTCTTCCTTGACAAATCGTGGCTGTTTTCTCTGCTATATTTGCTTGAAAACGAAATCAAATGAATCGAAAATCAAATTCTTTTTCACTAGCACTCGCTCGGTTGTGTTCACGAATATCGTTGCCCATTTACGGATTCATTTCCAGTCGGTTGCGCCGTTTGCAACCGCTGCGGTTTCCAGGAAACGGACTTCCACTAAAACTCCAAAACATTCTGAAAAACGACTCGTACTTGTTAATTCAGCAACGAAAAATAGCGCGTCTAGTTTGAAATTAGAGGCTTTAAATGATAAAGAAAATTTTATATGAACCATTGTAAATCTTTTAAAATAGTTATTGATGAAATATAAAAATATATTTGTTATTTTATTGATTTATAGTAAAATTATCACTTTTATATGATTGATAATGATTTTATTAAATATTATTCTATTTTAACATTGATATATGATTCAAATTGTAATGTCGAGCGAGACGTTTTCGTTACGTTTCATTAAAACGTATCTATTACAGAAAATATAAAATTTTTAGAGCCGGCGAACGATATCGATACACTATTAGTTTAACGAATTATAAAGGCAACATTCTTGAACTACTACATGTTTTAATAGACTGCTGTAAAAAAATTTCAAATTTAGGCGTGAGGGTTAAATGAATTTGGAAAAAACTAAGCAGAAGAAACTCAAAATTTTTAATAGGATAGCTAACTTGACCTACTAATTTTCTCTTAAAATAGACTATATAGATCGAAAAATAAATAGTATTAAAATATTTGACCTTTTTATTGAATTCAAAAAAATTACCTTAATGCTTTTTCTCAGTTGACTTATATAGCAGGCGTACATCCTAATAACTTGAAAGAGAAAAAATATTAATGACGGTAGGATGAGAATCCAATGACTTAGGACACCCCTAGCAACTTCATTAAAATCTGCATACAATTTCAGGATAGTATTTCATAAATGTTTCAATATTATTTAAAGCTATTATACATTTAACAGTTAGCGGTATGCTATTATAATATAGAACTATGCTACATACATTCCATTTTGAATAGTCTTCAAGAATTTTATTCGATTATCTAAATTTCTCTCAAATAAAGAGATGTCCTCCTGGGGTTAGTCGTGAAGAATGTTAGATGGCTTGAACGGGGAAAACTGCTATAATGAAGGGATGTTAAAGAATTTTGTCATGCATAGTGAGTAGTTATCTCAACAAATTTGGGAACCACTGATTTAGACTAAGAAATGAATATTCTATAGCAGAGGTGTCCAAACTTTTCGCGGCACGGGACGGATTGAAATTAGATCCATGTTATACGGGCCACATGTATATACAAATTGAAAAATATCATTATGAGTAAGGTAGCATTAAATACTATTAATTAATACTATTTTATTTTAACTTGAAAATACAAAATTCTAATCATTAGAAGGTCGTGGAATTATTCGAGAACCGTCAAAATTCACATGCGTATAAAATTTCTTTTTGAGTTACAGAAATATATTTTTTTACTTAGTCTTATAACTTAACAGCGCGACAGATATTTGTGTTTGGTCAAGTACAGCAACTCCGTTTTGTTGGCCACGTAATTTTTCGATATACCTTTATGAAAATGAAAAGGTTTGGGCGAAAACATCATTATGTTTTAAAACCCTCTGCGGGCCGGATAAAACCACTTGGCGTGCCGGGTTTGGCCCGCGGGCAGTAGTTTGAACACCTTTGTTCTATAGGTTTGAGGTAAAGTAATAAATTTACTTTTTTTATCACCGTGTTGTGATGAATTTCCATGTTTTACTATTAGTTGTGGGTTTCGAAATTGTGTAAATAATTAAAGTCATTGGTCAAAATTAAGTCGAATTGTTCTATTAAAAGAATTATTTTACGTCTATTACCAATCCTACCTAATCACAATTGTCTATAATCTATCAAAATATAGATTAGTGTGTTGAATCTACACTTAATGCTAAGACGAAACGAAATACTTATGCGGTGACCATTTTTGTATTTATATAATTTATGGGCTTAAAGCCAAAATTTAAACAAAAACTAAAATTATGTCAATTAAAACAAATTGTTGAATTATTAATATGGCTACCGTGAACATACACATGCACCGCAGACAGATATTAAAAATAAAAATAAAAACACCAAATAAAACAAAATAATATATAACAAAAATAAATAAAACAAAAATAATAAAATCCAAAGAAAGCCTACAGCAGCAGACAGAAACATATTCCATACATAAAACCGCCAAAACCTTGCTAAAAAGGTTTAGAAAATACACAGGAAGAAGTGGCGACCAAAAAACTAACTTTTTAAGGGTCAAAAAGAATAATGATTCAAAAATAATAATAAAAATAAACTCAAAAAAATACAAAAAATGTGTCAGAAAAAAAAGAAAAATGAGTAAAAAATATTTAAAAATTAATAAAATCATTTAAAATCCCTCAAAGCGGCAAAAAATCGCCTATTAGTCGCACACACACACAAAACAACAATATATACTATAGCCAAATTTATAATTTAACCACTTTAATTTTATGCAAAATTTTGTCTGAAAATTTTCTAGTTGGAATCAATTTGTAAGTAGTTTGTGTTTTCATATTAATATATATTTGCATATGTTAAAGTTTTGTTTTTACGAATTTTAACTTTATTCTGGATGGTCGTGGCATCTTTTGGTGTCGTCGACAAGTTTCTTTATAACCATATTTATATGTAGTGTTGGGCCAGAACATAAACGGCCTTGAGGAATGTTTAAATGGATCAGTAACACACACGCAAATATAACATGCAAATTCAAATAAACCTATTGAAACATCAATTAAACCCTATCAAATATGAGAAAAAGAGAATTAAATATAAAATAATAAACATAAAAATAAATTAAAATAATAACAAAACGCACCAAGATCCGCACGATACCAACACAAACATAACAAGAAAACCCAACAAATTCGACGAAAATTAATAAAGTAATAAAAGTTCATGAAAATGAACTTAAATCAAAAAAAATTTGAATTAGTAATAATTCAATAAAAATTCTAAAGGAAAAATTATTAAAATAAATCAAAAAACAATAAAATTAAAGAATAGAATTCACTAGAAAATAACAAGGTCGAATTTTGTTTTACTGCATCAAAATTAACATGCGAGGTTAGGGACAGAAAATAAGTATAAATACTGATCCATTTTCACATTAAAACACGCCGTTTTTCAAACGAAAACCATTTTGAATCGAAATTTGATTTTGAATATTAGTTATTTTAAATCTATTGCTAGATCAATTTTAGGTGAGAAATAGTTTTATTTGGAGCTCTCTTTCCACGTCGCATCCTCGCAACCTCGGTAGAGCTCTGCTTGGATGTCGGCGGGGGAGAGATGCATTTTTATGCTTTTATGAATGAATTGGTTGCAAGTAATTTTGTATATTGTTTTTTAATAATAGATTTTTGTAATATTAACAATTGTTGTTATATATTTAATAAACTAAAATTAAATCTGTCAAAATTTTTCCGGCCCACAGCCAACACATATTGCAAGATAGTAAAATATACATAGTACAGATTTGTGTAAGTGCGTGGAGAATCGCCAATGATATGTACCCGTGAAGACCTAGCGTGCGGAACGCAGGGGTCGTAACGTCAATATTATCCGTATAGATGAAACGAGAAATAAGGAAGAAGCCTTTTGGCTGCTTCCTCGTTTCTCATTTCTGTAAAATCGACCTAAAATCATACAACACACGGCTCAAAATCATCATACCGAGTAGTTCAGTGGGCACTCATTAAATATAATATAAACATACAATGCGCCTAAGGCCTATTAAAGGGAAAGGGTACGGGAATAAATTAATTTGAAATCGTTGATATAGCTAATTTGGATTGATAATTTGAAATAAATTAGATAAAAATCATTGGTATAATTAAATCGAATTTACCTTTCGGAATAAAATAGTAAAAATCATTAAATAAGTAATTCATTGATTCAAGTAAATTATTGATTATTGGTTAAAGATAAATAACTCATTGATTAAATTAAATTGACTAGAATAATTATTGAGCAAAATTAACGTAAGTCATTTCTTTAAATAAATTTATTGACTAGAGCTAAATAATGTAGATTCATTGACTAACTGTAAATTAATTCATTGGGTAAACTAAAGGAAGTTGCGGGGTAAACCAAGTAATTCCTCAATTAACAGTAAATTAATTTGAATAAAAGTAAAATAATGCTTTGATAAAAATCCAGAAAATCTTTGAGTAAAAATAAAGTAAAGCTCTGATTCATAAATTAAAAATTTTAAATAATTTATTAAAATAAAGTAGTCTATTGTTTAAAGTAATTTATCGATTTAACAAATTTTAAAGTAAAAATAAAGTAATTCTGTGATTAAAACCAAGAAGTCCGTTGATTAAATAAAGTAATTTATTAGTTAAAAATACAGCAATTTATTGATAAGAATTAAAATAATTCGTTAAGTAAAAACAAAGTAATAAACCTAATCAAATCTCAAACCAGAGCGTATCTTATCATCCGAAATGGTAATAGCATCTTTTCAATCTCCCGTATAAATAAAAGATAATCATTACCAAGCCCAAATATTGATCAATTCCCGCACCAAAAGTAAACTAACTTAAATAATTAAATGAAAAAAAACTGAAAATACAAAACTCTAATAAAGCGGAGGAAAATTTATTGCACTAAATACAAAGAGATTACCGACTCCTAACGAGAAACCAACTGGCTAATATAACAATCCACCTGTCTCTATTTCCTTTATATCACTTCGGTAATAACCGACGACATAGATTTCCCATGATTAACCTTCATTTCACCATTAAAATCATATAAATTCGAGATCGAAAACATTAAATGATTAATCCGTCCTCGACTAGCATCACGAACAATTCCACGAATTGCCAGAACCCAAGTATCCAACATTTTTCTGACATTGAATAATAAATTCTGAAATGAAAGTAGCTAACCCCATAGAGTAAACAATAAATCCATAAGATAATAGAACCAACTCGTAATATCATAAAGACCATTCAGTAAGCATATAAACTGACAAAACAAGATCCAATACTTGCAAATGAGCGAATACCTACGATAATTCATAAACTGCAACTTCTAGAAACATTAAGAAATAAATGATTTAAATCTTCAAAAACAAAGGTAATGCTGAGAGTTGGAATCAACGTGGGAACGCTCGCAGTGAGGTTGGAAAATTTGCAACGTCACGTGTGAGTCCTCCGCCGTTGATATCCAAACAAGAGAAAACTTACCGATTTCCAACAATTAATCCATTCCGAAAATTTAAGATACAGTTAATATCTCAATGAACATATACAAAGTGCAAACGAATGTCGCAATTGTTTAGATAAATCCATAAGTCCAAAATTCATCCAAACGTCGATTGTGATGCTTCGTTTCTAACATCCGGTCCACTATTAGGCGGTGTGTGAGATACACCAAATAATATTTTAGTTTACCAAATTACCACCTCACATTTTCGGATAAATAATTAAAATTTACCATTTCGAGAGCCGAGTAAAGATTGACACATACCGGAAGACAAGATTCATTGTATCATCCACGCTTCACTCTATTAGTTAGGATTAATAACGAAAATACCACTTTACAAACCTAACCACAAATTATCATCTATGTCGTGTCAAAGTAATTCTAACACCGAAACGCCAACAAATCGACCAACTTTTGCTCCCGAGCGTCCGGAATTTTCTATGATGACAACAGGTAGATTTTCCTTCGAAATAATAACAATTTTAATGAAGTAATGTTCTTGATTTAATATAAATTTGTCGCATAAGAATTTTGTCTTATTATTAAATAAATGATATGAAATTTAATATTGATGGAATAACGTTAAACTTATCAGAAATTTCATTTATGTATATTTTATATTTATTTTTATAAACCTTTAATAAACGGGGAAGGACTATCATAATTGACTAAATTCAAATTCATAAATTTCATTAATCTCATAACATCCAGTTCAGATACTAGATCCCCCGGACGTTAAACTAACTGGTAAATGTACTCCCTATAACTAATCAGAAGGTTCAGGAATATCGGAATCAATGATTATGATAGTGCACCAAGTTGTACTAACAACTTTCTTACGCTATAAAACCATAGCTACTACGGAGATCCGAGATTGCCACTCGTCAGTCGCATTAAGTTTTTCGTAAAGATTTCGACCCAAGATAGTGATGATTTTTCGAATGATTAACAATAATCATGCCATGTTTATACGAGTTTAGCAGGTATGTCCACTCAGCCACATATACATTGTCAAGCCATTAATGCCCTCATATCTAGACCATAGAGTGATGATTCAACCCTTGGTTTTTCTGGGCAAATACTAAGCGATTAGCTATCGAATTACCATAAACGACTTAGATAACCCTAAGAACATTCCCGTGAGGCGGTATCCGTTTACCAACCTTTCAATACACCATGAGAGTGGTGAAAATTGTCCACCTACAATAATTATTTAGTAATGAACATTAATTTCTGATGTTAATACGCCCTATAAACTATTTCGAGATTGCATTATGTTAAATCATCTGACTATCACGATTTTAGAAGAACCAATGCTTCCCGAATGGATATCCGCCCGCGAGGCCGATGAATGGCGTCGGCTTGGAAGCGAGCGCGCCCGTCAATGACCTCCGAGGAGCCGCGTTCCAAAAGATCTTGCCCGACCATTTGGCAGATTCTGGGCCGGGAAGATGACCCCCGCAGGCCAAATGAGGAACAGTATCCCGCCGAAGAAACCCGCGATCACGCGCGAAACCTCCTTGCTCAGTGGGAGAAAATACAAGAGCAAGTCGACTTAAACGTGGTTAAAGCCCGGATGTACCTCGCCAATGTTGAAGAGGACATCCTCGTCGGGCGCATTGCGGAGACCTACCCGACTCAATCGGCCCGCAATACCCGACGTCCGGTACCCATCATTCCAGGCTACTCTCCGGAGGAAGGGGTCAGGAAATTCTTTGAAGCACCTTGATTCCCCGGGCAACGAACATAAACAATGATCTACTTTATTGATGTTGTTGAGATTTAAATAATTTTAAAAAGTCATTCGTCTTAATTTTCTCTATAAATAGATTTCCCTTTTATAACTGTGTTTGTAGTAATCGGAAATTTATTTGATTAAACCAATAAAGAAATTTGAATACTTTCTTTTATTATAGCGATGTCGGCCCTACAATTGATGCAAACCGAGCTGGACCGCGCTAGGCGGGTGAACGCGGATCTACTCAGTCAGATAATACAGATAACTCGGGAGGCGCAGCAGATCAAAGCAACCTGGTCGGACCCTAAAAAGACGAAGACGCTCTATCTCCGGCTCACTGCCGCTCAAAAGGGTTGGGCGGAGGAGAGTCAACTCAATCAGAGCCTTCGCACACAAATCAGGGGGCTAGAAGTTGCCCTAGCAGCCGGTCGGAAAGCGGAAGCGGTAATGTACCCGCTCATCTTCGCCCCATCCCAATTGCCGAGTCAAAATTCCCCACACCAACATCGAAGCCGACAACCATTCCATCAAGCAACCGCCGGCCGGGATGCAAGGAACGCGCAGCCAGCCGTCAAGTCAACCGAATTAACTTATGGATATTGTGCACGTCATTTGCTTCATTAAATAAATTGGTACTTATTGTTAATCTAACCCCAAGTAACCCGTTATAAGGTATGATTGGCATGAAATCATCTCCGCAAGTACCTGCACCGTATTCTCGAACCTTCGTTCTATCTCCACCGATCAACCTAGATTTAATTTGAACTTTCTTATACAAGGGACAGAGTAAAGCGAGCACAGGTCTTCTATCGACAGCTCGTTGAACCCGAGGGTTGTTCGAGCAATTACAGTATTAGCAATAACACTCACTTTTTGCAGAAAATCCACCACTTGAACACATTTCCAACGTTGCCTAGCAACGGGTGCCAAGTGGCCGATAGAATCATTTTGTATGGCGTTACTGGGGCAACCATAAAGATAAACAAATAACGAAACCCTGTAACCACCAGTAGTAAGTATTGGAATAGAATTTCTGGAAGGTCGAGTGGTGACGCTACTGGCTAGTTCAGTTTAGCTGGTGGAAGCGCTGTTCGACTATTCTGAATTCCTTGATTACTGCGTCGGGTTCTGGCCATCATGCACAGGTCGTTATTGTTCCACTCTACTACGCCTGACGGAAACATCGGTCGTAGTAGGCAATATAATTTTAGACAGTTCGGACTCAGTTGAGGGGGAAAAAGGTTTTGTTTATTGTATTTAAAAAATTTTAATCTTGTCGGAAAATTAATCGCAAAATTGAGTAGAAAGGAATAAGATAGTGTAGGAACATAAAGTCGAAAACATTTTCAAATAGTCAAAAGATGTAATGTGATAGGGAATAATTATAGATCTCGATGAGGGTAGTGTTTATTAAAGTGACCACAGAGGGTTTTAACCACTTAAAATCATGGGAAGTGCGCCGAGAGCTAAGGAACTGTGAATCAAATTTGAAATACAGGGAGTAAATAAATAATAAGTGATTAAATAAATGAAATAGGAAATTTACCAAAAAATAAGGGCTGAACTCTGTTCAAATTTTTGAAAGATACCTTAATAAATAATGGGTAAAGATGAAAAATAGATATAGGAATTTTAGAAATAGACGAGTAAGAACAAGGATATAGAAAGAGAAAGATGTAAGACCTTCCATCGGCAGTCAAGAACCCGAAAGTGAAAATATCATGAGGAGTAGTTATAAAAATGGAGCTCACCTGCTCATGAATTTTCAACCCTTATGTACAGTACCAACATGGCAATCACCATGGGTACATAGGAGGGATAGAATAATAACCTTGATGGCGTTTAGGTGTTAGTCACACAAAAACCCTAGAAAAAATAAATAAATATCAACCTTATTCGCCGACAAATTCAAAGCAATATTTTTCAACTTCACAATTCAATATTTTTTAAAAGAGTTTTGTCCATGGGGTAAATCTTATTAATAATAGAAATGGAAATCTGAATGGCAGAAATCACATTTTTAGTACTTGCAAAGCGTTTATTTTTTCATATCAATTTAAATTTAATTACTGTATCAATCTAAACAAAGTTTTAAAATAAGATTTAAGATAACAAAAAAATAATATTCTTTAAGTCGCAAGACATTTTAGTTTAAAGTTTTCTCCACCCACTTTTATATGTGTAAACCATCCGACAATCTGGAAGGTTATTGACGGAACAGCTTGAAGATATTCTTTTTGATTAACGTTATCTTGCTCCTTAAGTTGTGAAATGTTAAAAGATTTTGGACATTGGCAATCCAATGGGAAATTATTCATGTTAATTCTGGCACACTCAATATCAAATATATGTCAGCCATGTCTTTTTTATAACCAAATATGAAATGAACTTAAAATAATTTATATCCACTTTAGGATTGAAAGAACTTTTTTAGTTTTCACCTATGATTGCTTTTCATTTTGCATTGACATAAAGAATCTTTTATTGATTGACTATGAGTCAGATGTTATATTGATATTCACAAAGGCTGTACCGAAAATTTGTGAATATCAATATAACATTTGATTCATAGTCAATCAATAAAAAAATTTATTACGAAAGGAGAAAATAAAATGAATCTTTTGTTCTTATAGTTCAAAGAGAATTCTATTTTGGATACTTATCTAATAATTGAACTTAACGTTGTAAGTTTTGTTTAAGTTGAATTAAAAACAATTTTTAAGTTAATATGATTAGAATACATCACATTCAAACTTTTCTATATGACACTTATGATAAAGTTTTCGGAAAAATAGGTAATTTACGTAGGTTCGACTAACAGAAAAATTGATATGACTGAAAAACTGAGAGAACAAATTTTGACTCAGAACCCAAAAGATATGAGCAAAATATGCATGACATTTAGGTCGATGATCGAGATAGAAGATGCAATCGAAATTTTTTTGAAAAAGATTGTCACTTACAAAAATCAAACGGAACCCGAGATAAACGTGAATAGTTAAGTTACAGTGAAACAACAGGCAAAATTTATTGCTATATTTGTAAGTTCTTTTCTAAAAATAAGAACATAACAAACGAATGGTTATATCGATTGGAAAAACGCATTAGCAGTACTAATTTACATGAAAATTCAAAAGATCGCTATGCTCAATGATAACGTATTCAAAGCGCTTGGTACAAGAAGGGCGCATTTATACCGCCAAAGTTACGACAACGCAACCAATATGTCAAAGTCATACACTGGATTGCAAGCTCGCATCAAAGCTAAAGTCTCGACTGCATAATGCATTCCGTGTTCAAACCACTCACTCAATTTAATACGCAATGCAAATGCTGAGTCTTGTGCCACTGTTGTGTCATTTTTTGACTTTGTGCAAAACTTGTATATCTGGTTTTCAGCATCACCTTATAGGTGGACACTTTTGGAACAACATCTTAAGAAAAATTCATTGTTTGTGAAAAACGTTTGAGATACCAGGTCAAGTACGAGTGCAGATACTGTTCTAGCTTTAAAGAAAAGCTACGAGGAGATAAAAGCACCTTTGCCTGATGCAAGTGATAATGCAAGCAAAAACCAGCTGCCAAAGCAGAAGCTAATGCGCTAGTAAGAAAAATGAATCGGCACGAGATAGCTCTAAAGACAATGTTGTGGAATTCTTTGATACAAAGAATAATTGCAACCAGTAAATCTCTGCAAGACCAAATTCTGTCTGTCAAAGATAGTTGAACAGTTTAATTCGCTAACAATTTCTTTTCAAACCGTCAGAGAAAATCCTCAAAGGATAGAGACGGATTCAAGACAGATATTGGTATTGGAAACGATATCATTGCATATGAATATAAACGACCGAGAAAACATATTTTATTTTTTGGCGAAAGTGCGAAAAATGATGTCACATTATGAGAAAAGTTCATTGTTGGCACCTTGAACGTTATTTGTGGCAAGTTAGTTGTGTAACTAAGATATGATAAGAACTAAGTTATTGAGGAAATATGTGCGTCTAGGGCCTCATATTCTGTAAACGCTCCACTCACCACGATGCGACATATAACCAGGAAATACGGTGCTTTTTCTTAATTGGATATTATTGTCTCTTTTTAAATATTATTTATTGATGTTTATAATTTGTAATATTGAACATTTTATTGCAATCTTATTTAAATTGACCTAAATATGCCAAAACGAAAGAATATTCAGGTAAAATCAAATGAAAACAGTGAAAGTAATGATTGGTATGATGACAGACAAAACCCGGTCAACTATATCCACACGTCTGCGATGTCGAATCCATTTCTCAAGAGTCGTAAGAGAACTAAGCCTAAAAAAATTAAAAGAGCCATTCATAAAATCTCGAAGAAAAGTGTCCACGATAGAAAGAAGCGCCGAAAAGTGACGAATGTTAATCTAGAGGATTCCGAGGATTTCTTTTCAGTTCTTTATTCGGTTTATAATAAATTGTCGAGTTTATTTGAGAATGCATCCAACGAAAATTGTTCTCATGCAGTTCTTAAGAAAAAGTTTAATGAGTTGTAAAGACTTTTCAATGTTTACGTTAAATGAAATTTAATTTTTTTTATAAAGAATATATTTACAATTTTTATTTAATCATGGCATTTTCATTTTATAACACGAGTGGCGAGTTTTCAAGGGTTTTCATACGTTTTCCATTGTCAAGACATATTGAAAATGAAAATTACAGTTGATTTCGTAAATAAAAATGACATGAGAAATCTTATCAATTATTAATGCGATAGGGGTCACCCGCTAAATGTCTTCGGACAAAACATCCGACAGACTAATAATTTCAAACTATCGCAAAAATGAAGATTTTATTGTAAAATTGGACAATATTAAGTATAATATTTGCTGCTAACATTGCTGTGATAATTAGTTATTAGTCGTAGACCATACTCGACTGGTAGTGGTGTCAACCTTTTTGCGGAGGTTTTGTATATCCCTTTTCGCAGTGGACTCCGCTACAAGACTACGTATTGTTCCAGCTTCATTTCTTTCGGTGAATAAGCTACCAGATATTCGGTTGCTTTGTAATTAGAAGTTGGTTGAAGAAAATGAAATGCAGTGTTATTTTGGCGATTTAAATGAAACCCACAACTAGTTTTAATGCAGGGGTCTCAAACTCAAACAATCTCTCGGACCATTTTTACTAAAATGTGTTAGTCAATGAGCTGCAGTAATGCTGCAACTGTGTATAGCTGTAAAATTTAAACTTTAATACTTTATATACGCAATACTTATACGTAACACTAATATTAATTCAACATAAGGTAATTCGCTGGTCAATTACTTATTCTAAATAAATAGTTTTTTTTAATATTGGTTTTGTTATTATTCATAAAATATTAGCACTTACACAACATGCACCCCAGCAGTCCCAATACACGTTTTAACCGAAATTCTGCTGGGCTCTTCATTTTTTCAGTACAACAGCTCTACTGTATATATATATACAGATAAATTAGCAATACAGCATTAATATTCAAATATAATAATATAACAACAACCAAAACATTTATCGCTCAAAACACCAAACGAGATATGAATGCCAAGTCAGCTAGCTAAAAATCATCTCTGCCCTTCATCGCATAACAATAAACGACTTTAGAGCATTTTCCCTACTAAACCATGATAAAGTAATTCACCATACTCACTATCTAGTTAGAAACGAATTGAACAGTCACTGACTGAGACCTCTTGTACTGTAATGATGTTGCGCAATAATCATCTGAATATTCTAAGATGTATGTGGGAGGGCAAATCTATTACACAATATGTGGGAAATCATCGTGATTGTTCCACTTATTTTTTAGGCAATTATTTAGGCAATCATTTATGATTGGCATCAAATAAACTTATTGCCTTTGTCAATTAATGGATTTACATGTACGTATAAAGTTAATCGTGTGTACAATAACGTTCATAACTTCATTTATTTAAAGAGTTTTCCAACACAGCTCTTCTTGATCAAAAGTTGCTGTCAAACCAAGACGTTTCAGTTTTCTTTCAGTAATCTGAAAGACGGGTATTTTCATCATCGAACAATATCCCTGAAATCAATTGATAAGGTTATGAATGAATTTCAAACTTGGACATTATTATGTCTGTAATGAAAAATGTGGATACAACAAAAATAAAAATCATTTACAAATTGAAAGGTGCAAGAAGAGAGTTTCTTTCGTGTGCGATTTATCAAATTAACAAGATATCCCTCTTACACTTTCCCTGTTGATAAATAATTATTTGTTCTTTCTGTTTCAAAAGTGCAACTCGTAAAAATAAAGTTTGTGATTTAAACATTGAAAAATACTTATCTAATGGAGTGTTTTATCATAGTGATCAATGAAACTAAGTTTTTCAAGTAGTTTTGGTAGTCTGATAGCTTGCTACCAGTTTATGTGTTGAACTTGTAGTCCACAGATGTAGGATGGTATATACCATGGTTTCAAGTGAAAGGAGGTTCAAGATAAAGATTCTTCTTATTGTCTTGCTTTAAAACAAAACTTTGCAAACTTATTTGATGTTCAGTGCATCAGGATAAGTGAATAACAGTGTTAATTTAACACTGTTTTTACACTTACCTGGCTCTCAAAGAAATCTGGGCGCCTCCCGGCATATTACTGATGAGAGCCATTAGCTCGAAACTAGTATATTATTGGGAAATGTACTGGATATCACTTAATGTATCGTATATTATATTTTATTTTATTATTAATTTGTAATTTTATGCCACAACTAAAATTTGTTTTCGATTTGCACTAAAATTAATTAAATGTTATCAATGTAAATGTAACTGAATATTGTTATATTCAATGTTATGAATGTAGTAGGGTACTGTCAGAAATTAAAATATTTCATTTTTCAGGTTTGAAATTGGGCCCCCTTTTGTCTGGGCTACGAGCAGTTGCAAGCCCATAGTTAATCTACTGGCGTCGGGGTATTAGCAGTCATAGCGATGTGCTCACATTTTACTGACGACAACTCATTTTAGCACAGTTTCAATGTGCTGGGCACTGATGGGTAACAAGAGATTTTATAGGGGTCTAAGGGTTAACCAATTCCCATCCAGCACCTGCATAAGAGTTTAACCGCTAGACACCCGTCAAAAACGACGTTAGTACTGTGTGCTAGTGAGTGAATATTAGCAAAGGGTGAGCCTCTTTTCAAAGACTGCTAATGCCCTAATATTCGGTTGGGTCCATGAGCTGTCGTATATATTTTGAATTGATATTTTGTATCCTTTATATTTATACCTTTCCTAGGGCCACAATGCGCTCTTTCGATGGTTGGGCAATAGGGTTTAGAAAGGGAGAATACAGGACGGTTCCAGCAACGCCTTCACCGCGAGTTCCCCGATAACCACCGGTTTAATCCGGGGTAAAAAGAATTCATTTTACTTCCTTGTGTGCTTGTTTGCTATAAATGTATAAAAATCTGTAAATGGATTTTATTTCCCCCGATGGAGATTCGAGTCGAAAAAATAAATTCCCTAGTAAGATTCACAATAAAATCCTGTCAAATATAAAGAAAAATAAAAAAATAAAAGAGTTTTATGAAAATGCCTTTAATTTTAACCATTACATAACAATATATATAGGATATACATAAGATATACATATAAGATATACATAAAAAAAATAATAAAAATAACAAATTTTACTTTTTAGGTTGACAAATGAAATTTACAACTTCGGTAAAATAAGTAATAAAATGAAATTTTCTACTTTAAACAGTGTTGGGCAAAACTGATTAAGCCCATATTTGTTTGACCAGCACGATAATGCCTGTGTGTTTTTGAGCGGAAAACCTAAATTTAAACAGAAAAATTGAAAATGTAAAGAAAAATAAAATAAATAAAAATTAAATAAAATTTTTATACACAAAAATGTAAAATTTTAATAATAAATCAAAAAGAATTAAAAATTATATTTTTAGAATATTCTGGAAAATTCCTTGTTTTACCGTATCAAAACACACACACGGGAAATGGTGATATATAAGGCAATGCTGGTCAACCAAAAATCACTTTTTACTTTCTACTTTTTACTCTCACTGTTTATTTTTACTCTTTTAATTATTTGTTACGATTTTTGGTTTTGAAACGAAAAGAAGACAAAAGTAAACATTTTTTTTGCTTATAATGTTATTATTTTTATTTATTATTATTGGAAATTTTATTTGGTTATTTATAAAATCTAGTACGACAGGGTTTTGTTATTTATGCGGAAACATTTTTTTTATGAAAATAAAGTTTAGTTTAAAATATTTTTTTTTCATTTTATGTTCGCAATAATTTTCTTTATTTTTTTTATTATCGAGCCTCCATCACGAGGATTAAAATATTGTATTTAAATCTTATTTCTATAAACCATAACCTACACGCACGCAAGTGATTAAAATGAAATTTTGTTACCCCGGATCGAACCGGTGGTTAGCGGGGAACCCGTGGTGAAGGCAGTAGCTAGAACCGCTCAGTATTCTCCCTTCGTTAATCCTATCGTCCAACCCTCGAAAGAGTAGGGTTGAGGTCCTGGGAAAGGTCTAAATATAAAGGTTAACAAAAGGCAATGAAAGACATATAAAGAAGTTCATGTAGGCGAAGTAAGCTAATAACCGAATTTAGGATGAACGCCAAATCAAAAAAATTTACTAGTTTACATAAATTACAGTTAAAGAAAAAACCGAATAATTGTGATTTTTTGAAGACATTCTGAATTATTACCTCACAACCGATCATAAACAGCCATATTTGATAAAATCATCCCAAAGTAAGACCTAGGATATATATTTGTCTATAATAATATTCAGATTTTTACATTATTAATATTGTTAT
This sequence comes from Schmidtea mediterranea, assembly GCA_022537955.1. Classification (NCBI taxonomy): domain Eukaryota; kingdom Metazoa; phylum Platyhelminthes; order Tricladida; family Dugesiidae; genus Schmidtea; species Schmidtea mediterranea. The sequence continues at coordinate 64,114,108 of CM039679.1, read as the reverse complement.
TGTTATCAATTTTTTGATATTATTACCATAAGTTATCGAATTTAACATCAAAGTTGCAAATTTTATATTTATTTTGAAACGGGGGTCGTCGGACGAATTGTATAAATTAATCCCACCTTATCTTAGTTCCATATTAGTTTTTGAACTTTACCTAAATTTTTCATAAAAATTATTATTATTATTATTGTTATTATTATTATTATTATTATTATTATTATTATTATTATTATTATTATTATTATTATTATTATTATTATTATTATTATTATTATTATTATTATTATTATTATTATTATTATTATTATTATTATTATTATTATTATTATTATTATTATTATTATTATTATTATTATTATTATTATTATTATTGCTGATTGTTATTGTTATTTTATTGTTATTTTATTGTTATTGTTATTGTTTATTTTATCATTGGTATTATTATTATTAATATTACTATTATGACATCATTATTGTCATTATTATCATCATGACTATTATTATCTTTATTATAATTACTGTCGTTACTGTCATTATACTATTACTGTTATCATTGTTAATATTATTATTAATATTATTACTATAACATCCTTAAAAGTTACATTAAATTTTAAATGAAAATATAAAAGACAAATATAATCACCGTTATAAAATTTATTTCAAAAAATTAAAATGTTACGGAGTCATAAAATTTCCATTTGTGTAGGATCTTGTTTGGAGTTGAATCTGGGGATTCTAAAATGAAAAGTTAGAAATATCTAAATTAAATTAATAAACAAACCTCTGTGGGGTTTGTGGTTTGTGTGACCTTGACCCCTACATATAACTTTTCTTGCCCCAATGGTTACCCGTTGCCAAGCAACGTTGGTAATGTAACCAATGGTTATGAGATCGCCAAAGGTGAGCGCTACGAAAGAACTGCTAAGGCCTGATCTCATAGTGGGTTCAACGGAAGTAGTGGGATACCGGCCCTCTAGCTCACATACCCCCCCGGCAAAAATTTTTTTTTCGAAGTTTAAAAGTACAAATTTTTGTAGAACAAAGACAATGACTCATCAAAAAATTTAAAGGTCATTTAAACAAAGAGCATGACTCATAAAAAACCTTCATGGTCATTTAAACAAAGACCATGGGTCATTCAAGGTCATTGGGTGACTCATAATTTCTCAAAGTCATTTAAACAAAGACCGCTTATCATTCAAGGTCATTGGATGAGTCATCATATTTGTCAAGGTCATTCAAAATTATGTCAAGCTCATTAGATGACTCATCATATTTTTTTCAAGGTCATTCAAAAGTATATCAAGGTCATTCAAAAACTAGGTCAAGGTCATTCAAAAGTAGGTCAAGGTCATTGGACTCATCAAACTTTATAATATATATTTTTTAATTTATTTATTTTTATTTTATATACTTTAATTATTTGTTTTAATCAA